>CM041776.1:162694177-162803428 GCA_023374045.1 Limonium bicolor | reverse complement strand
GAAGGCCAAGTATGCCACCATTATCGAAGAGCTTAGAAATAGAATCAATTCACTTGAGGTCGGTCGTCAAGAAAACATTCTTGGGAAGAGTGCCAACTCCGGGAATGAGCGCAACCACATTAAAATTAACTTTGTCGGGGCCCAGGATTCGCAAAAATTCGTAAGGAAAGCTGCCCCAGACAACCTACTAGCTGCATAATTGTTATGCCCCAGAATTTTTATTTTATTTTATCATATCCTTTCTAATTCGCAAAGGGAGTTTGTGTTATATTGTAATCTTATATTAGAATGTCTATGACATTTTCCTAAGGTTAATATGCTAGCTTGAGCAAGGAGGGTTACATTTATCTATTCCCTTTATTTATTTATTTGGAAGGAGTATTTCTTTTATTGATTTTCATCCTTCTCTCATTTCTAATTCATGTTTATTCTCCCTTCCACTTTTGACATCTATTCACGACAGTTTCACCGCTTTTAACTTCCTCCCTTTGCTCAATCTCCTCTTCATCTCTTCTTTAATTTCCTCTCAATTATTGATTGCTGGAGATCTTCTGGTGGAATTCGGTTCTTCAATCAGTCGTCAGTCAGGTTTGGGTTGTAGATCTGGTTCTCTTCTCTATTGAGTCTCCCTTCTCTTTTTCCTGATTTTGATTTTATATTTGGGAATGGTTCAATTTGAGGCATTCAAGTGGGGATTCGAGGAGGGTGTTTCATAGAGTCCACAGAGATCGCTTAGCTTTGGATGCGAGGTAGGTGGTATTCGGATTCGGTTGTGTAACACCCATGGGGGTTTCCGATTATGTTTCTGTTTCTGATGTGTTGAACATTCTCTGATTTGTGTGATTCTGACTTGATGTTTTAATTGTCTTTTTCTCCGTTAAAACCCCGTGGGAAGTGTATTTGATTGGAGTATTTTGTTACTAAAGATTTTGCATTAGCTATGGAGATTTTCGGTGTTGTTTTGGTTCTGGTCGACAATGTTTTTCTACAGTTTTTGCAGTGTCCGGACGTAGCGTTGGACGCCTCTGTTTTGCCGTGTTTTGAGTGGTGTCCGGACTTATGTCTGGACATGTAAGTCCGGACAGGGTGCGAGGACGGTCTTTGGGTTGCAGTTCGACTTGTGTTCGAACTTGCAAGCCCCAAAACAAGTCCGGACATCACCATAACTTTTTCTCAGACTTTGTCCGGATGTCTCTTAGTTTTCAAACCAGACATGCGTCTGGACTTGCAAGTCCGGACACATGTCCGGATGTGTTGGATTTTGCGGTTCGACATGCGTCCGAACTTGTAAGTTCGGACACATGTCCGGACATGCCTCTGATTTTGCGTAACTTCTTCTTTTGAACTCCGTTTTGAGTGTCATTTACGACGTTGGGTTCTTCTTTTTGAATACTATCTATTTTGATATGTTTTGGCACATGTTCATGTGTATTCTGATCTGAAAGACTTTGATAATCCCTTTGAACTCTAATTTGCTCTGAGAGCGTTTTTCAGCTTCTGATTTTGGTTGACCTTCGGTGTTTTACTAGTCTTGCTTAAGACTTCTGTTTCAACCTATGGATTCTGTTTGATTGTGTCTTAGCCCTTATGCTTTGGTGTGTGTGCTTCGCAACACCTTTTGAACTGATTTGTTTAAGCTTCTGTTTTGGGGACCTAGTTTCTGTGCATTCAGAACAGTGAATGGCTGGGTCGAGCTATTATGTGGTATACCATGTAGACGTCTTTCAGAGTGTTGGGTCATTCCCATTCTATTCTGTGGGGTTGACGAACCCTTTGGTCTTCGGACCATTTCTACGTTGTCAAGGGATCTATTGATCCAATGGTCTCTGGCCATTTCTGCGTTGTGGATGGAGCTTCTGATCCCTTATGTTTGTGGATGGTGTAGTGTCCCACCTTTGTTTGAAATCTATTCTGCTTCTGTATTAGACAGACTGCTGTGTGCTCTCTGTCTTCTAGAAACCTCTGATTTGATAAGTGTTCTGTTTTCTATCTACTCTGACAGTTTCTGATTTCTGACAGACTGCTGTGTGCTTTCTGTCCTCTGAATGTTTCTGGTTTACTAAGTGATCGGTTTTAGTATGTTTTGTCTGTATTTATCTTGAGACGGTCTGCTGTGTGCTTTCCGCCTTCTATGAAGTCCTTGATTTGCAAAGCTTTTGCCTTCTGAATTGTCTTCTGCTGCTCCTTCTGATTTGACATCACTTGGCTGGTTCTGTTTTTGATCTCAGTTTGTTTAAAAGACTTAAGCTTCGACCTCTGCTTCAGATTTTGTTAACCTGTTGTTCGTATTTAAGCTTCTGGCTTTGCTAAGCTTTTATTTCTGCCTTCTATCTTTAAGGCCTCTGTTTCTAATTTCGTTATGATTCCGTATAAATTTAAATGTATGTTCAGTATATGTTTTGAGCATACTCAACTGATGAAGTTTATCACCTGCTGAGCTATAGTTTGGCTCACCCTTATTTCCGTATGATTTACAGGTTTTAGTTCTAGTTTGAAGACTTCGTTTCTGCTTTTAGTTTTGGCATTTGAGTTTTGTATTCAGCTTGTTTGGCCTTGAGGCCCAGTTATACTTGGATTACGTTTGATATTTCGGTTTGGCTTATGCCTGTGCATTGTAAAGACAATTTGTAATTATTCAGTTGTATATCTATGAGTATTTGATTCTGTTTAGGTAATAAGAGCGCGTGTAATGGTCTCTCAACCAGGGTGGTTTTGGGGTCGTTAGATTTAGTGGTATCAGAGCCAGGTTTGGCTTTCATTGGGATTTGTTGGGTGTCTGCATGTCTATGCTTCCATGTCTTTGCCTGCTATTTGTTGTGTGCTAACTGCTGCGTGATTTGATTACTATCTGGTGTCTGTTATGTGTGTCTGCTCTGTGGTTGTCCGCTATCAGAGTGGCGCAGCGGAAGCGTAGTGTCTGTTTGTATGCTTGTGTGTCTTGAGTATGAGATTGTGGGAGTCAGGTCCTTTGGGAAAGGATTACCGAATGTGAGTTCTAGAGTGTCTCAGCCGTGAGCCTTTGTTTGTGTATGTTATGTGTTCTGGTGTGAGCTTGTGAGAGTGCTTGATCCTTGGGTAAGGAAGACTTTGAGAGTTCCGGTGCTTTAGGCTGCGAGTTGGTGATCTTTTGTTTCGCCCCTTGTGTCAGTAAGTGAAATACCTTGAACTTAAATAAGGTGATTAAATCATTCTAATATGATATTTAAGGGCCTAATAGTGCCTAAAGAATATTGGTGAAGAAAAAACCAAAAGAAAGAGAAAACGCGTAAAAAACAAAAAATGTAAAAAAAAAAGTGTTACATAACCATAGGAGTTATGTAACCTTGACTAGGATCCTAGGTGGGTTCCTAAGGCTTAATTATGCCTAAATAATAGGTAGAAACAATTCCCGAAGAAAACGGATCCATAAAATGGGTTAAAAGCACAACGAACCTCAAAGCACATTTTTCGAGGAAACCGGAAAAATGTGACTTTAAGCGGGTTAAATAGACCTGTAATAACTTTAGTCAACCAAATGTCTATAATTAGACATTAGCGAAGGTCTATAGCCATTAAAATTAATTAAACGAGAAAATTCTGGAAAACGGGCCCGGATTAGTGAATAGTGACAATCCGGGAACTTTGGGGGTGTAGATTGTAAATAGACCAAAGTAAACTCTCCCCCTGTAATTAAAAAGCTGGAAATAATATGTGTGGGGAGACCCACATTTTTTCTTCAGCCTTTCCCCCTCTCACATGCACTAAAAGACAAAAACAAATAAATAAGGGAAAAAGTAATAAAGTAGAAAGTAAGGGGGGGGGGACTCTCTCTCTCCTCCCCATTCTCTCATTTCCACTGTATTCCCTCCCCTTCTCCGAACTCTTTCTTCCTCCACAAAGCCAATAATGGTGATTAGAAGACCTCCATTTAGCCCTCTCTTCACCTCCATTTTGAAGGCTCAAACAAGCTCCAAAAATTACAAAAATAGTACCATTGAACTCCCCTCACTTAGGAGATCAATTCCCTCTTTTCAAAATTCGAAAATCACCTCTTTCATCTCCATGGATGTAGCTCTTCTTGAAGCTTGAAGGTGACCATTTGAAGCTCCTTCATCTCCTTGTTAATCTAAGTTAAAAAGTAACTCAAAAACTCTCCTCATAGCCTTCCTTTTTACCACCAAAAATTCCAAGCTTTGAGATCCATTGTTGCTCTTGTTTCCAGCCGGTTTTGGCTTCAAGATGGGTGCTGGATTCTTGTTCTCTTGCTGTTCAAGAACTTCATTTAGAAGTTTCAAGGTACTACTTCCTTAGAGCTTTAAGTACCCTCTTGTGTATTAGGGATTAAATTCTTGAACTAGGAATTTATTAGTGTTGATTGTGGTGTATACCTTGAACATGGGCTGTAGCTTGGTCAATTTGGAATCAAGAAACAAATGAAAAAAGGAAAAGAACAAGTATGGATGGAGGAAGGAGGAAAGAAAGGAAGCTAGCAATTCAAGGTAAATGAGCTAAACCTTGAGCTAGCTTTCTATGTAGTGTGAAAACAAAGTGTTAATGCCTTGTAGTATGAGAGTTACATGGCCTTGGTATTGTGTGAGCTAATGTAATGGTAACCAAGTAGTGAAGGTATTGTGGTATTGAGCATGAATGTCTAAGGGCCTTGGAGCCAAGTGTTAAGGTATTGGGACTTATGTAATGTGCAGGAAATAATGAGGTTAGTGGTGCGGAATGATGATGATATTGGAATTGAATGTGTAGGCTGAAATATGCATGTGGGCAAAGCTAAATTTATAGGGGAAACTCTGTCAAAATTTCCATAGGAATTTGAGGACTTAGGTGCATTGGTTAAGGAGAAAGAACCTAGGAATAACTAAGTGTTGTAGAGGTGAATTTAAGTGGCTAAATTGCCTTGATTTTGGATTAGAAGAGAATAATGTATTTTGGTGAATGTGGAGATGAGAAATGATGGAAGTGTGTACTAGAATAGCATTAAGTGTAAGTAATGGAAAGAGTAAAGAAGAGAGCAACATCTATAACTTAGAAAGCTAGGAACTAAGTTGTAGGATTTAGGAAAATGTAAGTGTGGAATTGGTGTAAAATTTACATGGAAATGAGCAATGAGTTTAGTGAATGATTTGGAGAAGTTTATAGTGTTAAATTAGTGTTAAAACATGCTAGATGATATGTGGAAGTATTAGGGAAGAGTTGGGCAAAGAAAGGAAGTAAGAACAATCAAGGAAAATGTCATAAACTTGCACCTCTACTATGGTCCGGGACTTGGTTCCATGACAAGGTCCCGGACCAATGTTAATTTTAAGCCGAAAATTCATGTAGTATCTCGTCCGGGACTTGGTTCCATGACAAGGACCCGGACCAGTGTGAAATATCACCTGAGAGTTGGAATCAAGGTTTGGTCTGAGACTTGGGACCCGGACAAGGTCCCGGACCAACCCAAAATCACTCCGAAATGTGTTAAATGGTGTTCTAAGATAGGGGCTTGTTAGGTAATGATGTTATAACATTGTTAAGACTTAATTAATGACATATAAAGGTCATTAGTGGTATAAACAAGCTTGAGAAGTAAATTTAATTGAGTAACAAATGTAAATAAGTTTGAAATGTAAGGGGGTAAGTAATTGTAAGTCGGGAAACTCTAAAGATTTAAAAGAGTTAGGTTAATTATAGAGAATTAACCGTCCGACTCCGTGTACGTTATAGGATTCGAATGGTTGGACTCCGAAGGAAAGTCGGGGATTCGAACAACTACGGTGAATGGTATGATTTCTCATGCCCTATATGCTACCTTGGCTACTCTGATTTGTGTTTTGTACTATGTATTATCACCTAAACAAGATAAAATGCACGAATTGGATTTATTGCATTTCCTTATGTTTGTAATGCAAAGTACCTTGTGGTATCGTGTTTGAGTTTGAAGTTTGTATGGTTCGTGAAATGTGTAATGCGGATGAACCACTTTGAGGTCAGAATATTGTTCTTGGTAGAATTGTGGTTGAATCGGAAGTGTGATTAAATGTTTGAAAACCTTGATTGATTTGATGTTTGTGTGGCCTCTCACCAACTCCCTAACCATCTAACACTCTAACCTTAGAATTGAGTATTTGGAGTATTGAGAAGCCCGATATGTTTCGGCCACGCGTGAGGATGAGGATACACAAGAGGTTGGATCCGATTCCTGGCCTTAATCTTTTCCATAGTCCAAATCCCTTAAATGGGTAGCAACCTGGATTAGTGACCGACCTAAAGCCCGGTGGTGGGATATCATAGTCCCCCCGGAGTCGTACCGACTTGGCTTGAGTATTAAAGTAAGAAAGTATTTGGTATTGTAAGATCATGGCTGGTGTAAGTAATTGATCTCGAGTAAAAGAGTAAAGTACATCCGATTAACCCGATGAGTAAGTAACTAACAGTATTTTGTATGAACTTGAGAATTGTATCTCAGCACCTTGGTAAGTATGTATGGTTGACTTGTGATTGTCTTCCTTTGTATGTATCGGGTTGTATGTATGTATGCACCATGGTATGAATGTATTATTTGTTTATTACAGCATGTATGCATGTACAATAAATGAACTCCATGTATTCGCCAAGTAGTCGCCGTACCCCCGTTAGCACGCGGGGTATGCGAATTTCATATGCAGCTTTTGCTGAGCCCCTTGGCACTGTTTTTTACATTTTAGGTAACCGACAAGCTAGATGGTCGATGTGAGAGACCGGTTGTGTTATGCTTAGTAGCTAGGGTTAACTTGATTATAGTAATGAATTGTGCTTGGGCGGGTACCCTGTCAAGTGGCCGGTGTGCCCGTTGTTTATGTATTGTACTATGAAATGAGTAAGCCTTGATAAGTGGGAGTAAGGAGTTGGGCTTGTAGATGTTTGTATAACCATGAGTATGGGTTGAATGCTATGAGTGTATATTAGTACTCGGTACAATTGGTTAGTGATGTAAACATTCAATAATGTATAGATTGTAAAAGTAATTGATTCGATTTGGAATTTGAAGTGTAAATTGTATCATTTGTACTCGGATATTCCGGTCCATCAGACCGATGTTGTAGTGGAAGTAGGCCTTGTTAGTCCATGGGTGGCTAACGGCATTGTATCATCCGTCGATGTGTATGGATTATCCGCTACTAATATGGAAGTACGAGGTGATTAGACGAAATGATGAGATTAGCGGTAGGGGTGTTACTATAAGTCAACCAATAAACTTGAGTGTAGCTCTTCGAGATTAGAGCTCCTGAAATTTGTGAGTGTTTCTCGGTGTCCTTAGGCTAAGCTTTGGAGATCCTCTGCTAAGTTGATTGTGATCAGTCAACATGAGTGTGAGAGTCATTCCTACCCCTTTCAAGCTTAGCCTTCTGTAATCTTCTGTTTTGCCTATTCTGTTAGTGAATCAGCCAGTAGGTCCGTGTGTTAGCTCGTGTGGGGTTGCAGCTTCTGGAATGAGTGAGTGTTCTTTCTGAACCTACGCAAAGCATTAATGATTGCTACTTTGTCTCCTCTATCAGCAAATCAGCCAGTGTATTCTGAGGGTTAGCATGTGAGCGTTCCCTTCTGTGCCTTAGAGCTATGTGTTAGTACTCTTTTGCTTATTCCTTTTGTCAGCGGGACAGTAAGTGAGTTCTAGTGTTGGCCTTGTGAGTGTTTGTTGTATTCCGGCACTGGTTGTGCATTTTTTCGTATTCCGGGTTTCATTGAATTACGAGGACGAAATTCTTTTTAAGAGGGGTATGTTGTTATGCCCCAGAATTTATTTTTATTTTATCATATCCTTTCTGATTCACAAAGGGAGTTCGTGTTATATTGTAATCTTATATTAGAATGTCTATGACATTTTCCTAAGGTTATATGCTAGCTTGAGCATGGAGGGTTACATTTATCTATTCCCTTTATTTATTTTATTTGGAAGGAGTATTTCTTTTATTGATTTTCCTCCTTCTCTCATTTCTAATTCACGTTTATTCACCCTTCCACTTCTGACATCTATTCACGACAGTTTAACCGCTCTTAACTTCCTCCCTTTGCTCAATCTCCTCTTCAATTTCCTCTCAATTATTGATTACTGGAGATCTTCTGTGGAATTCAGTTCTTCTCTATCAGTCGTCAGTCAGGTTTGGGTTGTAGATTTGGTTCTCTTCTCTATTGAGTCTCCCTTCTCTTTTTCCTGATTTTTTTGTATTTGGGAAAGGTTCAATTCGAGGGATTGTCATTCGAGTGGGGATTCGAGGAGGGTGTTTCGTAGAGTCCGCAAAGATCGCTTAGCTTTGGATGCGAGGTAGGTGGTATTCGGATTAGGTTGTATATGTTCACCCACGGGGGTTTCCGATTATGTTTTTGTTTCAAATGTGTTGAACGTTCTCTGATTTGTGTGATTGACTTGATGTATGAGTTTGCCTTTTGCTCCGTTAAAACCCCGTGGGAAGTGTATTTTGATTGGATTATTTTGTTACTAAAGATTTGCATTAGCTATGGAGATGTTCGGTGTTGTTTTGGTTTCTGGTCGACAATGTTTTTTCTGTAGTTTTTGTAGTGTCTGGGCTTGCGTCCGGACATGTATGTCCGGACGTAGCGTCGGACGCCTCTTTTTTGCCGTGTTTTGAGTAGTGTCCGGACGGGGTGCGAGGATGGTCTCTTGGTGCAGTTCGACTTGTGTCCGAACTTGCAAGCCTAGACATCACCGTAACTTTTTCTCGGACTTTGTCCGGACTTGTAAGTCCGGACATATGTCCGGACGTCTCTTAGTTTCAAACCAGACATGCGTCCGGACTTGCAAGTCCGGACACATGTCTGGACGTGTTGGTTTTTGCGTGTTCGACATGCGTCTGAACTTGTAAGTTCGTACACATGTCCAGATAGCTCTGATTTTGTATAACTTCTTTGTTTGAACTCCGTTTTGAGTGTCGTTTGCGGCATTGGTTCCTATTTTTGAATACTATCTATTTTGATATGTTTTGGCACATGTTCATATGTATTATGATCTGAAGACTTTGATAATCCCTTTAAACTCTGATTTGCTTTGAGAGCGTTTTTCAGCTTCTAATTTCGGTTGACCTTCGATGTTTTGCTAGTCTTGCTTAAGACTTCTGTTTCAACCTATGGATTCGGTTTTGATTGTGTCTGAGCGCTTATGCTTTGGTGTGTGTACTCCGTAACACCTTTGAACTGATTTGTTAAGCTTCTGTTTTGGGGACCTAGTTTCTGTGCATTTTGGGCCGTGAATGGCTGGGTCGAGCTATTCCGTGGTATACCACGTAGACGTCTTTCTGAGTGTTTAGGTCATTCCCATTCTGTTATGTGGGTTGACGAACCCTTTGGTCTTCGGACCATTTCTACGTTGTCGAGGGATCTATTGATTCAATGGTCTCTTGCCATTTCTGCGTTATCGATGGATCTTCTGATCCCTTATGTTTGTGGATGGTGCTAGTGTCCCACCTTTGTTTGAAATCTGTTCTGCTTCTGTCTGTTCTTTCTGCTTATGTATTTGACAGACTGATGTGTGCTCTCTATCTTCTAGAAACCTCTGGTTTGATAAGTGTTTTTTTATCTGCTGTGACTGTTTCTGATTTCTGACAGACTGCTGTGTGCTTTTTGTCCTCTAAAAGTTTCTGGTTTACTAAGTGATTGGTTTCAGTGTGTTTTGTCTGTATTTGTCTTGAGACAGTCTGCTGTGTGCTTTCCGCCTTCTGAGAAGTCCTTGATTTGCAAAGCTTCTTCCTTCTGAATTGTCTTCTGCTGCTCCTTCTGATTTTACATCACTTGGCTCGTTCTGCTTTTGATCTCTGTTTGTTTAAAAGACTTCTGCTTCAACCTCTGCTTCAGATTTTGTTAACCTTTTGTTCGTATTTAAGCTGCTGGCTTTGCTAAGCTTTTGTTTCTCTGCTTCTATCTTTAAGGCCTGTTTCTATTTAGTTATGATTCCGTTAAGTATAAATGTATGTTCAGTATATGTTTTGAGCTGCTCAGCTGATGAATTTTATCGCTTGCTGAGCTATAGTTTGGCTCACCCTATTTCCGTATGATTTGCAGGTTTTAGTTCCAGTTTGGAGACTCCGTTTCTGGTTTAGTTTTGGCATTTGAGTTTTGTATTCAGCTTGTTTGGCCTTGGGGCCCAGTTGTACTTGGAATACGTTTTGTATTTCGGTTTGGCTTACGCCTGTGCATTGTAAGACAAGTTGTAATCGTTCAGTTGTATATATGAGTATTTGATTCTGTTTTGGGAATTCGCTAGTGTAGCCTTGCGTGTCTTAGGTATAGAGCGTGGCGTGTAACGGTCTCTCAACCAGGGTGGTTTTGGGGTCGTTACAAGAATTCAAGAGGATTAAAAGAGGATTAAACGCATGGAGAAAGCTAACAAGCCGGCTATCCTTGATTACTTTTCCATGGCATCGTACCCCGAGATTGATCTCCCTCCAAGTTGAAGCTGCCAACACTTGCTCTATACAAGGGTTCCTTAGACCCGTAGGTTCATCTAGCAATGTTCGATAGAGAGATGTCCATCCTCAAGTGGAATGACATGCATAAGGCAAAGGTTTTAGCCCGTTACCTTGACGAAATACCTCAGCGTTGGTACTTAACACAGAGGATGAACACTAAAACCTATGAGGAGGTTTGTGAAGCTTTCTTGCACCACTTCGAGTATGCTAAGAATCTTAAAGTCACTAGGTCCGACCTTGCCAGCACTCAACAGAAAGATAGTGAATCAAGGTTCGACTTCATCAAACGGTGAAGGATGAAGGTAGTTTCTATGCCTACAATGGATGAGCAAGAACATTTGAATGATTTTGGACAATATGCAGAAGCAATACTACAACGAGCTAAGCTACACGTACTTCCCCAATTTTGACATATTGATGGGACAGGTGAGGATCATGGAAGAAAAGATTCATAAAGGCGAGCTAAATCTAGGCCAACCCAAAGCTCAGGGTGTGGGTGCCGAGACCTTTAAGTCGGGGCCAGCCAAATAGCCCCAGTTTCATGAAAGGTGGATATTATGCGCTAACCCAGTGTTCAAAACATGCCTCATCCCAACCTAGGCGGTTCCCTGCACCGAGATAGTTTACTGACATCGACCGACCTCTTAGTCAAGCACTCGTGTAGCTACATGATGGAACCTACTACAACCTCTCACGCCTTGTCTCGGGGTTACCCAATCTGAAGAGCATCTCATTCAGTTTTGCCAGTTTCATCAATTACTAGGGCACTGAAGCATAAGATTGAGATCTTATCAAACAAAGGCTCCAATTTGTCAAATAGGCTAATGGCATTTAGTTGTTTTAATTTCCATTGTTGTTTACAATTTTATGGAGAGCTTGTTGTTTTTGTCATTTCAATGAATTCCAGATTTCAAATGTTAGTTTCTCATTTTTCGATTCACAATAATAATAAAAAGGTTTGTCCATTTTGCACTGTCAATAAGAAAAGCCGGGCTAACCAAATTATTTTGTTCATTAGCAAACATCTTTTGGAAACTAACGTTCATGAAATGATCATTTTGTGATAATGGAACATAAAGACTTGTTCTTTGTTCCCAAGAAATAGAACATGACACCATAACCAATTCCCGAGGCATTTAAACAGCCCACAAAATACATAATCTTCCAATCATTGTTGAAAGCCCCATATAAATACTGGGGGCAATCTGAGTTAGGATCGTTTATTTGAATTTCTTTTAACGAACATGTGAACAATACTCATTGAGCGAAAGGAACGCGAGAGCACTTGAGCGGAAAAACCATGAGTGCATGAGCCTGTCATTTTTACACGACTCCGGTGAGTCCACATACAAGGGGGGGGGGGGTGGGTAAACAGCATAACTATGACTGAGGAGATAGCTTGTAAATTTACGCTTAGACCTGCGAAAAGTAACAAAAAACGGATACACAACTATCAGGGATGACGAAGCACCTAGGTACAACACCACATGGCCAAAAGCTTGTGAACCTTGACATCAAACCCTACACACCCCCGCTGAGCCTTTCATATATATCCTCCTTTTCAGTTGATAAGCTCCACAAAACAAGCCAACCCGTGACGATTATCCAACCCGTGACCAGAGGAAGGGAGGAGCACGACTCTCGGATAACGTCTTCACCACTCCAAAAGAAGTAATGCCTCCACTAGCATGATGAAACAATCCGTAAATGGTCCCAAAGTGACACAGATCCAAAGAGCTCACATCAAAACTGCTCCGAAAATTCAAAGTCGGGAGAAACAAGAACCCCAAAGAAAGGATAAAAGGTAAACCTGAAAAGCCACCAAAATTCGAATGTCAACAGGAGAAATGATGTAAAGGACAACTTCAAGAGTTCAAAGCTCGAATGCAATGTCAACACAAAGAAGCTGAATGACTTCAAGACAAGAAAGGAGAATCCGAGAGAAGGCACAAGTTGCAGCTTTGGTCATCCCTAAGCTCCACATATCCCAAAAATATCCTTCCATGGTCCCGTTGTCTTTCATCACCCCCATGGCCCCGTTATAAGCTTCAAAGACTTCCAACTTGATATTTGTGTCTAATCGAGTGAAAGCAGATCGAACGTGTTAATCCAAGCATCAAATTTAATAGTCATGAGGTTATGAATGTATGTGAGGACAAGTGTAAACACTAAACACACTGAGTGTAGGTAGGAAAAGCACCCCAAATAAGCCTTAACCCCGTGAGGATGGGTTTGTTCACATGTATAACAAAAAAATTCTGGGGGAAATCATCGTTTTGATCGATTGTGGTGAACCTTTTTAACTCAGATTGCTCAAAGAAATGTTGGGGGAAACTATTGTTCCAGTAATTTCCACGGATATAATGATTTGAAGGTAACCAAAAACACCACATTTTAGAACTCCACTTATCCCAGGCTCCTCACGAGCCCTGACCACAATTCACCTCATAAGTTTTGAGCTCCACTACCATGGGCACGTCATAAGTTCTAAGCACCATACATAAACCACACCTCCAAAATCTCAATTTCAAAACCACAGGCCGTGACTACCATCCATCAGTCCTTACCACCACATATATCATCAAGACTAGAGCCCAGAAGCATAAGTTCAAGTTTCAAAAACCATGTTAGAAAATTAAAGTTCCATGAGTTTATGTTGAAAAAGATGTTTGTTAACACACACCACCTTTTTTGACACCGAGTCAACTTTATTTTTCATTGCCGAAACAATCCGGTTTTGACATTAGAGTCAACCCCATTTTTGACACCAATTCAAACCATTTTTTATGGTAGAGTCAACATCCTTTTTGACATTGAATCAGTCCCATTTTGACACTAAGTCATCTCCTTAGAATTTAACCTTTTACACTTGAATTTTACACTTTTGAATAGATTCCGGTACTTAGATGTACCCGGGTCATATCATTTATCGAACGCATTGCATTAATCCAACACCACACCTCTTTTCAATCATTTTTAGGTTTCTGACGCCTTAGATACTCGGCTTAGCATATTTCATTCTGAAACCCCGTAATTAAAACAGTGATTAATTAGGCTAATTATATTTTTAAAGGCTTAATTACACTTAAATAAATACGAGGGAACAAATCCCGAAGAAAACGGAACTTTAAAATGGGTTAAAAGCAAAAACGAACCTTAAAGCGCGTTTTTCGAGGAAACCGGGAAAACGTGACTTTAAGCGGGTCAAATAGACTCGTAACAGTTTTGGTCGACTAAATAATCATTAATAAATATTAGTGAAGCTTTAGAACCAATAAAATTAATTAAACGAGAAAATTCCGGAAAACGGGTACCGGTTAGTAAAAACTGTAACAACTGTAACAACCGGGAAGTTGTGGGGTGAGAGTGCAAATAAACAAACTAAGTGTGTCCACTTTGCAAATAAAAATAAAAATTGTGTGTGTGTGTGTGTGGGTAGGGCGGCCAGCTCTCTCTCCCATTCTCTTTATTTCTCCCTTATTTGCTAAAGGACAAGACTATTAAGTAAAAAGCAAAAAAAAAATAGACTCTCTCTCCTCACTCCCCTCTTCCTCTCACGCATCCCCCTCCCTCTCTTTCTCTATTTCTCTGAATTCTCTCCTTGCTCCTGCGACAGCCATGGGAAGAGGAGCTCACCCAACTTCTTCCTTCTCTCCTCTCTTTGAGCACTCAACCTTCTCCAAATCCAATAAAAATTATACCATTGCAACCCCCTTGCAAAGGAGAACATTTTCATCCTTTCAAAAATCGAAAACAACCACTTTCATTTCGGTGGGTATTCTCCATTTGAAGATTCAAGTCCACCATTAGAAGCACCTTCACCTCCTTATCATCTTGAGGTAAAAAGAAATTCGAAAATCCATCATTTCTAGCCCTTGTTTTGCATTATAAGAATTTCCATGTTTTGAACTCTTGGTTCTTCTTGCTCCAGCCGATTTTGGCTTCTCCATTGGGCTAGGAATATTGTTCTCTTGCTAGTAAAGAACTTCATTCACCCATTGAAAGGTAATACCCTTGTCTAAACCCTAAAACATTAAATTCTAGGGTTAGTGCAAACATGAATGTTAAATGGTGTTGTGTATTGGTATGGGTTTAGAACTTGGGTGAGAACCCCATTCAAAACCGAGAACAAGAAAGAAGGAAGAAGAGAAGGAAAGGAAGGAAAGAAAGAAAACTAGCAAGACAAGGTAATTGCTCTTACCTTGAACTAGTTTTGTATGTAGTAGTGTAACAGATTTTAAGTAGTAAATGAGTAATGTATTTGAGTAATGAGTAGTGGTAATGTAGTAGTGTATTGGAGAAAGAATGAAACAGTTTTTTAAGTTTTTAATGAAGTTAAAAGCTTGGGAAACATTGGGTATTGATTGAGTATGTGCAGGAATTTTATGTTGTTGTAGTAGTGTGTGGATTGTGAGTATAATGTATTGCATAAACAGGTTATGAGAATGAGAAAATGTGAGCTGAAATAGTGTGGAGAATGTTAAAAATATAGGGGAGACTATGTCAAATTTTGTGTAGGAATGAGAGGACTTAAGTGTTTAAGAAGAGGAAGTAACCTAGGTAATAACTAAGTGTATTGGGAGAAGAGTAGTGGGAGTGTTTAGGGTCTTGAAACAGATTTTGGAATGAGTTTGTAAATGGGATGAAACAAGAGTGTAAGGTAATGTATTTTGGATGCTAGGAATGCCATTAGTTGAGGAAGTAATGGAGGTTAGAAGTTGGAGTGAAAATCTGTAGCATAAGAAGTAAAACCAAAATCTGTAACATTAGTGTGGAGAAAAATGGTGCAAGTGTTGAAAGGAGAAGATGAAAATTTGTGTAAGTTGTGTAGGAATTGAGTAGTAAGTTGGAGAATGAATTAAGGTGAGTTAGAGCATCTAAATGAGTGATAAACATGTAGGGAAGTATTGGTAAAGATTGGGGAAACAATGGGTAAAGAAAACACCCAAAAACAGATTTTAAAACTGAAGTACTGGGCCGGACCGGACTTGCGACCGGACTTGCAAGTTCGGTCGACCAGAAAATTTCCCGTCGAAACCTTCTGGAATGCCGAACTTGCGACCGGACTTGCAAGTTCGGTCGGCCAGAAAAATTCCCGTTGAAGCTTCTGGAATGGACCGACTTGCGACCGGACTTGCAAGTTCGGTCGGCCAGAAAAATTTCCGTAAACAGCCTGGAATGGACCGAACTTGCGACCGGACTTGCAAGTTCGGTCGGCCAGAAATTTCCCGTACTGATAGCTACTGGAATGGACCGGACTTGCAAGGTCGGTCGCAAGTCCGGTCGAGTAAAAAAAATGTTTTAATTATATGATTATAGTAATCATATATACATATATATGCCTATATACATATGCATATATATGTAGTAATACACCATTAATGAAGTAATAATGGTAAGAAAGTAAGTAATGAGTAAGGAAGCAAGCTTAAGAAGTAATAAGGAAAAGAATGGTTTTATAACCAAGTAGAAATAATGAAGTAGTAAGTATACATTGAAAGTATCAATGAAGGAGTAAGTTATATCAATAATAGATCATTGATCATACTACTTCATGTATGTATAGGAATCCAATAGTTGAGCTCCAAAGGAACCGGTAGTACCTACGACGGTGAACGGTATGATTTCTTCATGCCCTGTATCCTAACTTGGTTACCCCGATTTGTGTGCTTATGTGATCACCAATAAGATAAATGCACGAATCGGACTTATATTGCACTTAACTGTGTTTGAACTATTTGTTCTTGTTGTCTTCTTGAACAAGTTTGTATAATTCATGAAATGATGAATGGAAATGAAGTATGTGTAAGTATGAGTACTTGGTATTGTATGTATGTATGGAAATAAGTATGGACTTCTACTAATTCCTAACAACTAACTCCTAACATGAGTAATGAGTAAAATGGAATGAGTAGAAGCCCGATATAGTTTCGGCCACGCGTGAGGATAAGGAAACACAAGAGGTTGGATCCGAATCCTGGCTATAATCTTTTCCATGGACCAAATCCCTTGAATGGGTAGCATCCTGGATTAGTGGGCCACCCTAAAGCCCGGTGGTGGGATGTAGTAATCCCTGCCCGGAGGTCATACCGACTTAACTGGAAGTAAAGTATGTAAGAAGTAAGTATTGTATTTGTATTGGTCTTGACTATTGTAAGTCATTGACCCGGAGTAAAAGTATTGAACACCCGATTAACCCGGGTGTGTAATGAGGCTAACAAGACCTTTGTATGTATTGGAGAATTGTATCTCCGTAATGCGGTGAGTATGGTAAGTATGAATGGATGACTTGTATTGTACTTCTTGTATGTATTGTATGTATGTATGCTTGGTGAAATGAATGTATTGAATTGTATTGTAAAGCATGTATGTATGTATGAATGAAACGAACCGCATGTATCGACCAATTAGTTGGCGTACCCTCGCTAGTACGCGGGGTATGCGGTTATCATATTCAGCGTAAGCTGACCCCCTAGGGGGAATGTTTTTACTCCACAGGTACCCGCGAGGCGTGAAGGTAGAGTAAGGACGGATGTGATTCTTTTTGGTAGTTGTAGGATTGATGGTGTACCGAGTTGTACACGGCTAAGGCCTTTTGAGTAGCCGGTGTACCATGTGGTACACCTTTTTGGATATTGAATTGATTGGATAGTAGGAGAGGATGTATAAACTCTTCATTTTGGGAAGTATTGGAATGTAATTCGTATACTTGGATACTCGGTAATCAAATGTAAGTAAGTATTTGGTATTGTAAAGTAAGTAGTATGTATGCATTTCATTCTAATCATCAGACCGAAACGGTAAGTAGTAGTAGCCTTGTTAACCTTGGAGGGTTAACGGCGTTGTATCACCCGCCGGGAGTAAGTAAGTATTCCGCTGCGAGAAGGGTAAGTATGGGATTGATGAGGATATGGAAGGATTAGCGGTTGGGGTGTTACAAAAAGTGGTATCAGAGCGAAGTCTCGCTCTGATGATTAGAATCTAAGAGTAGTGATTACCGAGTTAGGATTTCAACCGTCTTAAGACGGATATTTAGAAACCTAACTAGGAACTACCGTTGTTAACAACGGATACCCTTACGTCTGCAAAGACGATACCATTGTTGAATCAAGACCATGAGGTCATAGTATCACGACATCTAATGTAATCCACACTTGTTCAGATGTCAGGACGAGGTCCAGGTCGTCCCAGAGGAGGGGGCAACGAAGGACCAAGCGCGCAGACGATAGCTGAAATCGTCGCCGCCACGGTAGCACAGATGCTACCGGATGTAATCACCGCTGTACAACAAACACACAAACCAGCAGCAACAACAACAGCAGCAGCCCGACCCGCCTCAACCCCGAGACGAATTGGGTAAAAGCAGTCGCCGACCTTCGACCTCCATGCTTTAGAGGCGAGTGCGACCCCGCCAAGCTCAAGGCTTATCTCGCTGAGATGGAGACGGCCTTCGAGACACTTGAGACTCCCGCTGGAGTTCGAGTGAGGATAGCTGCGTACTACCTCAAAGACGCGGCTATGGACTGGTGGAAGCTCGTTAAGGCCGAGCACATAGCTGACCCGCATTCGGATGGGAAGCATTCACCTCTCTCCTCCGATCTAAGTACTACCCCGAGCATGTCAAGACCAAGAAAAGGCTTGAGCTCGACGCACTAAAAATGACCGAGAAGATGACGGTTGATGAATATTACCGCACCTTCACCTCTCTTCTCCGACTTCTACCCGACCTTGGGTATACCGGCCAAGTCTTGGTCAACCGCTTCTACGGCGGATTGAGCCATCGACTCCGGTATGGCATGGGCTTCACACGGTTTACCTCCCTCCAGGTAAACAATTTGAACCCTTAAAAGCCATGAGTAATGTGAATTAGTATTCCCGTATGTAAGTGTAACCTAATGCCTAAGTAATTCAGGAGTGTTACCATGCTGCCTCCCGAGTGGAGATCACATGCCAGCTGAGGGATGAAGATCAAGCGCTAAGCGCAAGGCAAGCAACAAAAACACCTCCGATGACCAAAACCAATCCAAACCTTGGAAGAAAAGGAAGGGGAAGCATTCCCATAAGAACACTTCCGGAGACGGCGGTGCCCATGCTGAGAAGGGCAAGGCAGCTGAGCCATTACAGATTGCCTACACCGCACCAGTGGCAGCGAAGCCACTGAGGTCTCAGCCCTACAGGGGTAAGAAACCGAAACCGAATTAGTACACTTGTGAATTGTATGTATGGAGTATTGTAAGTATACCGAACCTTGCTAACTTGGAAGCTATAGGTTCTGGATTTGGCCAAGGAAAGAACCAATCTGATGGCCGCAGCTACATCTGCCGTAACTGCAACAAGGATCATCCCGGCACAGATTGCCAAGGAAGGGAGATCCGCTGCTTCACTTGTCAGAAACCGGGCCACCGTGCCAATGCATGCCCAGAAAACTCAAGCCCAAGGGCAACTACCAGGGCTACAAGCAGCGTGAGGCAAGGAGGTTGCATCTGGCGATGCTCATGCCCAGCAACCTCCAGGGACAGGGTCCCGAGGTCCGCAGAAGGGCGCACCGCAGAGGCAGCCGGCCTTACACATCATAGACCGTGATGGGACCGGGACTAAGTCCGGCCCAGGTAACCACGTAACCTTTAATCCTTGAAGAGCATGACTAAGTATTAAAGTAATTGTATGAATGAAGATGAATGCGTAAGTACTTGAAGTATGAAATTGAGCATGAGTAAGTAACATGGAAGTATGTATTGAGCATGAAATGAATTAGTAAGCCTAGAACTCACTCTAGATGAAATTTACCACCTTAGGGAAATTCCATATCTGTTACCCAATACCTTCGAACTCACCTCATGAAGAGACCGACATCGCCAATCACCACTTCAACAACGAACAGTGTCAGGTCATCCGCCCAGGTATGATCTTATTAAAAGGATACCTGACACCCGAAGCACAAGTTTCAATCATCCGACGATGCAACGAGTTAGGAATGGGTCCAGGAGGATTTTATACACCCGAATTCCCCGGTGGAGCTACAATGAAGCTGAAAATGATGTGCTTGGGAAAGGACTGGAACCCTTATACCAAGACATACCAAACAACGCGAGCAGAGACGGAGCAACACCTCCAGCAATACCCCCAGAATTCCAAATGCTTGTCACACAAGCTGTAGAAATTGCACAACAATGAAGATGAACCAATCCCTGCACTTGAAGCAGATCTATGTATGTCAACTTCTATGAAAAGAAGGACGACTTGGCTTACACCAAGACAAGGACGAAACGGAATCTCTTGAACTAGGAGTGCCCGTAGTGTCTTGGTCCATTGGTGATGACGCCGTATTTTGTATAGCGAGCGGAAGCGTGTGGACCTCGCAGAGAAATTGGTATTGAGATCAGGAGATGTTCTAATCATGGGTGGAAAATCAAGGTTGCTGTATCACGGGATCCAGAAGATCAAGTTGAATACGGCACCACCGGCAATAATCAATGCCACACACATGAAACCAGGACGCCTGAACCTTACCTTTAGAAAGTATTAATCTTGTAGTAGCATGTAATCCAGTAGTAACGTGTATTAGAGACACAGTATGTATGATGGTTGGTTATTCAATAAAAGCAGTGTTGGTTATTAAATTCCACTTGCGTTCCACCATCTTTACTTATAATCTCATGAATCAATAGGTTGTGGACTCGGTACCGAAGGTAACCTGAGCATCCTCACCGAAGAACAAGCCGGCAAGAGGGCACCATTCTAACGGGAACATTCCCAGTAAACGGCATCGAAGCCTCAGTATTATTCGACTCCGGCGCCTCTCACACCTTTGTATCGCCATCATTCGCTACAAGGTTGGGGCTAGACGCAGATGAGCTACCAAATTTCTTGGTTACTCTCCCGTCGAAGGAGCGGGTAAAGTGTACTAAGTATTACCACACCGCCACCATTCAAATCAAAGGTGAAGCGTTTCCCATTTCCTTCATTGAATTCAACGGATTGGGATTCGACTTGATAATTGGAATGAACTGGTTGGAGCGGCACAAAGGACGGATCCTATGCGCCGAGCACCGATTGCTGCTCAAGAGTCCATCTGGGGTCACTGTTTCATACCGCCAGAGACGAGAGAGCCTTCAACTACAGTCATCTCCGCTATGGCAATGTATCGGGAGCTCAGAAAAGGACATGAAGTGTATTTATGTCACGTGCAAGACCTGGAGAGAGATCCAGAGTTCAGTGATGTAGCAGTAGTAGCAGTAGTCTCAGAATTCCCTGATGTATTTCCGAAAGAGCTACCTGGTATGCCACCACAGAGAGCGGTAGAGTTTGAAATCGACCTTGTACCGGGTACTGGTCCCATTGCTAGGGCACCATACCGTATGGCACCAGCAGAAATGGCAGAACTCAAAGAGCAACTACATGATCTACTCGACAAAGGGTTTATACGCCCGAGCGTATCACCCTGGGGAGCACCGGTCCTCTTCGTGAAGAAGAAGGACGGTAGTCTCCGCCTCTGCATCGACTACCGCGAATTGAATGCGGTCACTGTAAAGAACAAGTATCCATTGCCACGCATCGACGACCTGTTCGATCAGTTGAAGGGAGCATCCGTCTTTTCTAAGATTGATCTCCGATCCGGATATCACCAAATTGCTATCAAAGAGCAAGATATTGAGAAAACAGCATTCCGAACAAGATATGGCCACTACGAATTCACGGTGATGCCATTCGGTTTGTCTAATGCACCAGCCAAATTCATGGACCTAATGAATCGGTTATTCAGTGATCAGCTGGACACTTCAGTAGTAGTATTCATGACGACATTCTTGTGTATTCGAAGTCACCAGAAGAACATGAAAACCATTTGAGAAGAGTACTTGAGACACTGCGCGAGAACCAGCTGTATGCGAAGTTCTCCAAATGCGAGTTTGGCTAGATCAGGTATCATTCCTCGGTCATGTCATCTCGAGCGGGCATTTCAGTAGATCCATAAAATCGAAGCAGTGCGATCATGGCCTAGACCTAAGACTGTTACCGACATCCGGAGCTTTCTTGGTTTAGCCGGTTTGTAAAGGACTTCTCAAAAGTCGCTAAGCCCATGACGTCATTGATGAAGAAAGATGCACCGTTTGTATGGACAAGCGAGTGCGAGGTATCCTTCCAGAAACTAAAAGACTCATTGACCTCAGCGCCAATTCTCACACTTCCAGAGGGCACAGAGGGATTTGAGGTGTATTGTGATGCATCGGGCAAGGGCATGGGATGCGTACTCATGCAGCATGGCAAGGTAGTAGCATGCTCCGCCAGCTGAAAAAGCATGAGGAGAATTACCCGACACATGATCTAGAGTTAGGAGCCATTGTCTTCGCCTTGAAGATATGGCGACACTATCTCTATGGGGTAAGCATCACCATCTACTCCGACCACAAAAGTTTGCAGTATGTATTTACCCAGAAAGAACTGAATCTAAGACAGAGGAGGTGGATGGAGTTCCTCTCGGATTACGACATCAACCTCCAGTATAAAGAAGGGAAGGCAAACGTTGTAGCCGACGCCCTGAGTCGTCGAGCACACTCGCTCCATTCGCTACTCGCTTCTTCTAGCTTGGTTGACGAGGTGCGAGACGCTCAGTTGAGCGACCCTTACTTCACAGAGATCAGACAGAAAATCACAGAGGGTACCTTCGAGAACCGAAAGTACGACTTCAAATTGCATGAAGATGGTCTGATCCGATTGAATGGCAGATTATGCGTCCCCCGAAGCAATGCTGAGCTAAGGGATCGCATTCTGCGAGAGTCACATTGTTCGACATTGCATGTCCATCCGGGAGCCTCTAAAATGTACAAAGACATGAAGAGGTACTTCTGGTGGTCAGGAATGAAATCGACGTGACTGAGTATGTTCTGAGGTGTCTCACATGCCAGAAGGTGAAGTTCGAGCACCGAAGACCGGGAGGAATGGTGCAATCCATGCCCATTCCGGAGTGGAAATTCCACGATATCTCTATGGATTTTGTTGTTGGACTCCCACCTGCTAGGGGAGGACTCAACATGATCTGGGTAGTAGTCGATCGTCTCACCAAGGTTGCCCGATTCATACCGATGAAGGACACCTGGAAGGTGGCGAAGCTCGCGGAGCTATTCGACAAGGAGATCATCCGACACCACGGAGTCCCGAAAACCATTGTATCTGACCGCGACACCAGATTTCTTTCGAGATACTGGAGAGCGACACGGGAAGCGCTTGGTACTGAGTTGAAGCTTAGCACCGCCTTCCATCCACAGACCGACGGTCAGACAGAAAGGACCATCCAAACACTAGAGGATATGCTAAGGGCATGTGCCTTAGACTTCAGGGAGCTGGATTGAGAAGCTTCATCTTATCGAGTTTTCGTATAACAATAGCTACCATGCTTCGATTAAGATGTCGCCGTTCCAAGCTTTGTATGGTAGACCTTGCCGTACCCCGTTGTGTTGGGATGAGTCAAGCGAAGCGGTCATCATAGGACCGGAGTATTTGGAACAAGTACAAGCTGAGGTACAACAAATCCGAGCAAATATGAAAGCAGCCCAAGATAGACAGAAATCCTATGCGGATGTGCGACGACGCGACCTTGAGTTGCCGTGGGCGACCAAGTGTTCTTGCGTGTCTCACCTATGAAGGGTGTCTTTCGATTTGGCCAAAAGGGCAAGCTGAGCCCGAAATTTGTAGGCCGTATGCCATTACGAGAGGATTGGAGCCGTAGCTTATAGGCTAGCATTGCCTGAAGAATTGGGGCGTGTTCATGATGTCTTTCATGTATCACAACTCAAGAAATACATAGCCGATCCCTCTCATGTATTAGAACCCGAACACGTATCCCTAGAGCCGACGATGAGATATGTCGAGACTCCACTGCGAATCCTTGATACAAAGACAAGAGACACTCGCCATAAATCTGTACGAATGGTGAAGGTCTTGTGGTCTAACCACGATGTCGAGGAAGCGACTTGGGAATTAGAGGACGCCATGAAGGCGAAGTACCCGAATCTATTTGTAGACTAGATGTCTAGTATCCGTATAGCACGGAGGGTACGGGGCGTACCCCTTTTTAAGGGGGGTAGAGCCTTTTGCTTTTGCATTGCTTCGGGTTAGCATTGCGTAGTATGTATGTATTGTAATTGTATTTTGGTTGGCACATGTAGTGCTAATTGTATTGTTGGCACAAAGTAGTGCTAGTAGTATTCAGTATGTAGTACAACGAGTATGGTATGTATGGTATGTATGTAATGAGTAATGCATTTGTGTTGTACGGTATATGACACGAATGACATTGTGAAGTGTATTGCGAATGTATTGTGGAATGTGCGAATTGAATGGTGTATTGTGTATGGTATTTGAATGGAGTATTGCGTATGAATTGAGTATTGTGTATGGAAATTGAACGGAGTATGATGTATGGTATCTGAATTGTGTATGCTGGTAGTGTAAGAATTGTGAACACCTTGTAAGGTGGTAGTAGAATGTATGGCAACTGGTTTGCCAAATAAGTAGAAATGTAAACCGTAACCTTGAGCAACTTTGAGGGCAAAGTTTCTTAAGGGGGGTAGATTGAAATACCCCGTAATTAAAAACAGTGATTAATTAGGCTAATTATATTTTAAAGGCTTAATTACATTTAAATAAATACGAGGGAACAAATCCCGAAGAAAACGGACCTTTAAAATGGGTAAAAGCATAAACGAACCTTAAAGCGCGTTTTTCGAGGAAACCGGGAAAACGTGACTTTAAGCGGGTCAAATAGACTCGTAACAGTTTTGGTCAACTAAATAGTCACTAATAAATATTAGTGAAGCTTTAGAACCAATAAAATTAATTAAACGAGAAAATTCCGGAAAACGGGTACCGGTTAGTAAAAACTGTAACAACCGGGAAGTTGTGGGGTGAGATGCAAATAAACAAACTAAGTGTGTCCACTTTGCAAATAAAAATAAAAATTGTGAGTGTGTGTGGGTAGGGGCGGCCAGCTCTCTCACATTCTCTTTATTTCTCCCTTATTTGCTAAAGGACAAGACTATTAAGTAAAAAGCAAAAAAAATAGACTCTCTCTCACTCCCCTCTTCCTCTCCTCTCCGCATCCCCCCTCCCTCTCTTTCTCTATTTCTCGAAATTCTCTCCTTGCTCCTGCGACAGCCATGGAGAACTAGAGGAGCTCACCCAACTTCTTCCTTCTCTCCTCTCTTTGAGCACTCAAACCTTCTCCAAATCCAATAAAATTATACCATTGCAACCCCCTTGCAAAGGAGAACATTTTCATCCTTTCAAAAATTGAAAACAACCACTTTCATTTCGGTGGGTATTCTCCATTTGAAGATTCAAGTCCACCATTAGAAGCACCTTCACCTCCTTATCATCTTGAGGTAAAAAGAAATTCGAAAATCCATCATTTCTAGCCCTTGTTTGCATTATAAGAATTTCCATGTTTTGAACTCTTGGTTCTTCTTGCTCCAGCCGATTTTGGCTTCTCCATTGGGCTAGGAATATTGTTCTCTTGCTAGTAAAGAACTTCATTCACCCATTGAAAGGTAATACCCTTGTCTAAACCCTAAAACATTAAATTCTAGGGTTAGTGCAAACATGAATGTTAAATGGTGTTGTGTATTGGTATGGGTTGTAGCACTTGGGTGAGAACCCCATTCAAAACCGAGAACAAGAAAGAAGGAAGAAGAGAAGGAAAGGAAAGAAAAAAACTAGCAAGACAAGGTAATTGCTCTTACCTTGAACTAGTTTTGTATGTAGTAGTGTAACAGATTTTAAGTAGTAAAATGAGTAATGTATTTGAGTAATGAGTAGTGGTAATGTAGTAGTGTATTGGAGAAGAGAATGTAACAGTTTTTGAAGTTTTTAAATGAAGTTAAAAGCTTGGGAACACATTGGGTATTGATTGAGTATGTGCAGGAATTTTATGTTGTTGTAGTAGTGTTGGATTGTGAGTATAATGTATTGCATAAACAGGTTATGAGAATGAGAAAATGTGAGCTGAAATAATGTGTGGAGAATGTTAAAAATATAGGGTTATGTCAAATTTTGTGTAGGCAATGAGAGGACTTAAGTGTTTAAGAAGAGGAAGTAACCTCGGTAATAACTAGGTGTATTGGGAGAAGAGTAGTGGGAGTGTTTAGGGTCTTGAAACAGATTTTGGAATGAGTTTGTAAATGGGATGAAACTAGAGTGTAAGGTAATGTATTTTAGATGCTAGGAATGGCATTAGTTGAGGAAGTAATGGAGGTTAGAAGTTGGAGTGAAAATCTGTAGCATAAGAAGTAAAACCAAAATCTGTAACATTAGTGTGGAGAAAAATGGTGCAAGTGCTGAAAGGAGAAGATGAAAATTTGTGTAAGTTGTGTAGGAATTGAGTAGTAAGTTGGAGAATGAATTAAGGTGAGTTAGAGCATCTAAATGAGTGGTAAACATGTAGGGAAGTATTGGTAAAGATTGGGGAAACAATGGGTAAAGAAAACACCCAAAAACAGATTTTAAAACTGAAGTACTGGGCCGGACCGGACTTGCGACCGGACTTGCAAGTTCGGTCGAGCCCAGATTTACAAAGACGGGAAACCTTCTGGAATCGACCGGACTTGCGACCGGACATGCAAGTTCGGTCGGACCAGAAAATTCTCCCGTCTGAAACCTTCTGGAATGGACCGAACTTGCGACCGGACTTACAAGTTCGGTCGGCCAGAAAAATTTCCGTAACACAAGCTACTGGAATGGACCGAACTTGCAACCGGACTTGCAAGTTTGGTCGAGCCAGAAATTTCCCGTACTGATAGCTACTGGAATGGACCGGACTTGCAAGGTCGGTCGCAAGTCCGGTCGAGTAAAAAAAAATGTTTTAATTATATGATTACAGTAATCATATATACATATATATATATGCCTATATACATATATGCATATATATGTAGTAATACACCATTAATGAAGTAATAATGGTAAGAAAGTAAGTAAATGGGTAAGGAAGCAAGCTTAAGAGGTAGTAAGGAAAAGAATGGTTTGATAACCACGTATGAACATAATGAAGTAGTAAGTATACATTGAAAGTATCAATGAAGGAGTAAGTTAGATCAATAATAGGTCATTGATCATACTACTTCGTGTATGTATAGGAATCCAATAGTTGAGCTCCAAAGGAACCGGTAGTACCTTACGACGGTGAACGGTATGATTTCTTCATGCCCTGTATCCTAACTTGGTTACCCCGATTTGTGTGCTTATGTGATCACCAATAAGATAAATGCACGAATCGGACTTATATTGCACTTAACTGCGTTTGGACTATTTTGTTCTTGTTGTATCTTCTTGAACAATTAGTTTGTATAATTCATGAAATGAATGAATGGAAATGAGAAGTATGGGTAAGTATTGTGTACTTGTGTATTGTATGTATGTATGGAAATGAAGTACTGACTTCTACTAATTCCTAACAACCTAACTCCTAACTTGAGTAATGAGTAAAATGGAATGAGTAGAAGTTCGATATAGTTTCGGCCACGCGTGAGGATAAGGAAACACAAGAGGTTGGATCCGAATCCTGGCTATAATCTTTTCCATGGACCAAATCCCTTGAATGGGTAGCATCCTAGATTAGTGGGCCACCCTAAAGCCCGGTGGTGGGATGTAGTAATCCCTGCCCGGAGGTCATACCGACTTAACTGGAAGTAAAGTATGTAAGAAGTAAGTATTGTATTTGTATTGGTCTTGACTATTGTAAGTCATTGACCCGGAGTAAAAAGTATTGAACACCCAATTAACCCGGGTGTGTAATGAGGCTAACAAGACCTTTGTATGTATTGGAAAATTGTATCTCCGTAATGCGGTGAGTATGGTAAGTATGAATGGATGACTCGTATTGTACTTCTTGTATGTATTGTATGTACGTATGCTTGGTGAAATGAATGTATTGAATTGTATTGTAATAAGCATGTATGTATGTATGAATGAAACGAACCACATGTATTCGACCAATTAGTTGGCGTACCCTCGCTAGTACGCGGGGTATGCGGTTATCATATTCAGCGTAAGCTGACCCCCTCGGGGGAATGTTTTTACTCCACAAGTACCCGTGAGGCATGAAGGTAGAGTAAGGACCGGATGTAATTCTTTTTGGTAGTTGGTAGGATTTGGATGGTGTACCGAGTTGTACACGGCTAAGACCTTTTTGAGTAGCCGGTGTACCATGTGGTACACCTTCTTGGATATTGAATTCGTAATTGGATAGTAGGGAGAGGATGTATAAACTCTTCAATTTTGGGAAGTAACCTTGGAATGTAATTCGTAAAACTTGGATACTCGGTAATCAAATGTAAGTAAGTATTTGGTGTTGTAAGTAAGTAGTATGTATGCATTTCATTCTAATCATCAGACCGAAACGGTAAGTAGTAGTAGCCTTGTTAACCTTGGAGGGTTAACGGCGTGTATCACCCGCCGGGAGTAAGTAGGTATTCCGCTGCGAGAAGGGTAAGTATGGGATTGATTAGAGGATGATGGAAGAACTAGCGGTTGGGGTGTTACACATTCTTTGTTCATCTCATTTTTCACATTCTTAGGTGATTGGAGCCTCAGAATAGTCCAACAATATTAAACTTCTCCTAGGCGGCCAGCACCTCATACTAACTCGGCACAATCAATAGACTTTCGATGGAAATCCAAGATGGGGAATTCATTCCTCAAGACTGGGTAAAATTTTGGGGTGTCACTCAAGCATCAACCATCCTTTTCATTCTCATTACAAGGCCTAGTTGACGGGGGGCAATCTATTAAGCCCAAAATTTTCCCCGGAAGAGAGTCTCTTAAGGCGCAAGTGCTAAAAGGGTAGCTTAGTCAAGAGATATAGAATCCCGGCTTGATTAACGTGTTTTGAAGCATAGGTGACAACTCGGTCATCATGAGGGGTGTTTTCGTAATTTTCTGGGCCTCTAAGCCAATCTATAAGCTTTCTCTCTCCCCTAAAAAACTCAAACCAACTCGGAATGCATTTAAATTTTAACACATGATAAAGGATGACATTTAGAGAATAATGCCTTTGGAATTTTGAATTTTTTTAATTTCCAATAATATCATACTAACTTCTAAACAGATCTGACGAGAAATTGAATTTAAAAATATTCCATTATCTTTAAATTCTAATTTCTCCTTTGAAAAATCTGAAATATCATCCTCCACGTGTGGTTCAAATTTCACAACCAGATTCCATTGGGAAGTCACCTAACCAAAACCCTGGTAAACTTTGGTTTTACCGGGTTTACTCTATCTTTGGTGATGCCTATATAAGGGACCTTATATCTAAATAAGAGACACACACCAAGAACCCTAATCAGTCAAAGAACAAAGCCGTCTAAACTCCCTCACGTTTTTCCACACCCGAGCACCAAAATCTCATCAAAAACCTTCTAAAATCATCACATTAACAAACTTCTTAACTCCCAAAACCTCAACAATCATCACACCCCCACCGAATCATCATAAAAGCGCAAAGAACAACATCAGTTTGCAAGGGTCAAAAGCTGGGCTCAAACTCAATCTGAAACCGACTCCGACGAAGCTCGGAAAGACCCTCGAGGTGAAGAACCTTGTCAATTCCAAAATTAAAACAGGTTGGACTTTTCATTTTCTAACTCCCCTTGACTTTATTAGTCCTCTATTAAATTTTGAGTGTAAACCAATTTTTTCTGGCTTCTGAATTGTTATTTGTTTTCGACTTTGCCTTATTACTTGTTCATTAAGTTTCGGCCTTAATTTGTAACCAAGTCAAATTATTTAAAGTACTAACGGGTTCATAATCTTGTAGGGTACACACCCATAAAATTTGAGCCAAAAACACTTCCGGGGACTACACGAACACCACTGTTTGTGGCTAGTCTGTGCCTTCGAACTGCTTGTCCAGTGTCCCGGACGGCCGCGGCTACAAACAGCCTCGGACGGTGGAGGGATTTAATTTTTCAAAAAATTTTGGTTTTCCTAACTCATGTCCAAGCCCACAGCCCTATCCGTGGCCCCGGACTTTTCTAAATTTTGTTTGTTCACAATTTCGACTTTTCTGATCACTTAGGTTAACTATGGTGTGGGCTCGTACATTAGGTTTGTGGCCACAGACAAAACTAAAATTTCACCAAATTCGGCTTTTGAAACCCTAGTTTAGTTAATGTTAGTTTTCACTTTTTAATTCCGTCAAGAAATGTTAAAAATACAAAAAAAAATCAGAAACTTGAGCACTTTTGTTTAATCGAACTCGTAATAAGCCGTAAATAATCTAATTAGAGGAAAAAAGACTTATAAGTGTAGTGAAAGTAAATTGAAACTAGAAAAGTCGAATATCAAGTCCCCAAACCCGAACTCTTCTTTCCTAATTTACCATACGTCAAAATTAGGTGGTGACTCTAATTAGGTTCCAGTGAGCTAACTTAGGATTTAATAATTAATGTTAGTTGAATTAGTTATTAAACTTTGGTTATAAGTGGACCTAGAACCCGGTCAGATTCGAATCAACATAGGATAGTGGTTCAAAAATTGAGGCTCACACTATACATTTATTAATTGTATTGACCAAGTATAAATTAAAAATTTGCAAAAAATTAGTGGTCAATATTCAGGACTCGACGCCCAATCTACCCCGCCCACGCTCGACACCATTCCTCCTGTCGTCCCGCGCCCGCACCTGTCCATCCTCGTGCAAGCGTCGCGCGCCTGCACCCATCCATCCTCGCCTCGCGCAAGCGTCTTGAGCACAAGCCCATCCATCAACATTCAAACCATTCCTAAGTTCTAAACATAAAAAAAACAAAGTTTATAAAAATTTAGAGTAATATAAAATAGTAATGATAACATTAGTCTGTCTTATAAATTTTTTTAGGTTATGTTGTCCAAGTAGATGAAATAATCTGACGAAGATTATTCATCCTCCAAAATTCTAGTTTATCCCATGGTTCACAATAATCTACAATTAAGAATATTTATTTTTCTCATTTTATTTCGTAATTTTCTTTAGGCATATACACATCAATCTTGGTTAGTGTATTTCTCAATTGAAAAGTTTAGGTCTTATAAAACTTCATCAACATTTAAACCATTCCAACTTTCATGTCCTAAACATAAAAAAATCTAACTTTATTAAAATCAAAGTTAGTAGAGTATTATAAAATTGTAATGATACACATTAAATTGTATTATAAAATAATTTAAAGCAAAACATCTATAGTTTGTTGCAAAACATCTAAGTGTGAGAAGGGAAACAACACAGTTTATGAATATTTATAACAAGGCTTGAGATGCTTGAAGATTGAAGATGTCCAATATTATATATAGATATATATCATTTGTGAGCAATAAACACTTATTGGATGTCTAAATCTTCATTATGTGTTTTTGGTTTCAAGATTATTTGTTTGGTTGGAACAACTATAGTAGATTTAGATTTAATAAAGCATTCGGGAGGATTCGGTTCGGGTTGATTCGGTTCAGGTGAAGTCGGTTTGAGTGAATTCGGTTCGGGTGGATTCGGGTTGTACCGAATTTCGGTTTGATTCAGTTTTGGTTTGGTTCAATTCAGATTTTCGGGTCACACTATTCGGTTTAAAATCGGGTTCGAATCAGGTTGGATCGGTTCAGTTTTTCTGGTTCGGCTCACCTTTGTTAGCTCTAACTGTTTTAGATGTATTTTGTAGTGGGAAACCCAAATTTCTTTTTGGGATTGTGTTGTCAAATCACTAAAATACTATAAGAGTATTGCTTTCTCAAGGACAATCATAGAAGGGTTTTGTGCACTTATTGTTCCAGCAGAGGGTTCTGAGTGTAATTGTGTTGTCAAATAACCATATATTCTTTATGTCAACCTATTTCAAGGACAATCATGGAGGGGTCCTGAGTATTTATTATTTTTACTGTGGCTTCTAAGTAAAATCTTGTCTTGTAGTGGCCATCTCTACTTTTGTTTGGCAAGTGATGTCAAGTCATCGAAATTTTAAATGGAGATACCCTGTTGGGCACTTTGAACCCTGTGAGTGCCACACTTATAGATTGAAAATGATAGTCAACAGTAATTAGATAAGTCTGGCGATGAACAGTTGAATGATTAGTCTGTGTATTTGACCGTTGAACAGATAAGCCATCAACAGAAAGTGCACATTTAAAGAGATTGGCAAACCACAAATTTATATTATATATTGTGTTATCATGTCAAACATTTTAGTAAATTATATTACATGCATTTTTGCTGCCATTTGACAGATCAAAAGAGAACAAATGTAAAAGAGCATTGTACTAAGTACATAGACTTATGATGGGTTATTGGTTTCATGGTTGTGTTACTAGTGTCACTTGTGAATAAGGGTTCTCCTATAAATATAGGTAATTTTCACCAATGAAACTTGCATCATACTTTCCCTAGTAACATAGTTATACATCTTCCTAATAAATTGTGTTTGTTTGTTACGCCTATGAGTGATGAATCTGGCTTTTTTTCACAATATGATGATTCAAGATATATCGATTTCGATATTTACCGCCCAATCAGTTATTTAATTATGTCGGGAATACATTAAAAGTTTGTGTTGCAGGAAATTGCGTTCTTCATACAATGCTTCATCGGATCCTGCAGCGCACTCACCAACGAGTGATGTGGGCATCGTTTCCTCTATCTAGTGATGCTGATGTCCATCAGACGAGATAGCAGTTCATGTCTAATCGTGAAACATACGAAAAAAGAATGGAGATAACAATTACGTACACCATTGCTCACTGCTCCATACTGCTTGCCATGTCTGATTCAGAGTGTTTGATGTATGAAGTTTTTCAAGAGGATGAAGATATAGGTGATTCTTGTGAACAACCAAGATGATGATGGAAAAGTAGATGATTTGTTAAAGAATTTCAAAAAAATTAACAACTTATATAGCTCCTGCTATGTTAGGTCGGGCCTTATGCAAGTAGAAAAAATTGAATAAATATATGTTTGTGTTTTTTATGTACTCTGCTAAGTCACGAAGAGAAATTTAGTACTTTCGCAATATTAATAAAGCGTTGTGTGAAGATACTTTAAAATAACGTAAATTTTGTGCAATTAATAGCCTATTCAAAACAATATAAAGTATGAAATAACATTGTAAACATAAACATACTTTATTAGTGCTTGCTTAAGGCACGACTTGACATAGCAGGAGCTACATAATATGTTACATTTAAAAAAAACTAGTTCACAACTTCACCTACATTGTCATCCGTATTCTCATTGTCGTCACTATCCTCTTCTTCACCATAAATTTCTTCAAACAACTACTCTCTTAGTGGTAAAAGATGACAATTTCAGATGGAACTCGGGAATTTCAACAATGGAAAACACACTCCTGTATTGAATCGAAATAGGTTCTTGAAACCTTTACAGATAGAAAGGAAGAAACCCTAAATCAGGGTATTATCAAAAGAGAGAAGATGATAAAAGAAAAACCTAAGCTAAGCGATTATATCTTCCCCTAGACTAACAGATAAAACGCCACCGTTTAAGACAGTGACAGAAGGGGGGACATATTACAGAGTTGTACCTAATTACATTCTATAACATGTTACAGAAAATTATCCTAGATACAAACTAACTCCAATACCCCCCCCCCCCTCAAAAAGTACAATTTGTACACCAGTGAAATTGTGCCTTTTTGTGCTGCTGAATCATCCATATTCACTGTGCCTGCAATCCAATAGAGTTAAACAAGTTTTGATAATTCTTACCTGTTAGTGTTTTAGTCATTACATCAGCCAGCTGATGTGTACTGGGAACGTGTCTCACGTGTATCAGTCCCTCTTCCAGTTTCTCACGCACGAAGTGACAATCGAGTTCGATGTGCTTCGTGCGTTCATGAGAAACTGGGTTCTTTGCAATGTGGACAGCGCCCAGGTTATCGCAGTTCAGTGGAATAGGTGTTATCCCTTGGATTCCTATCTCATGGAGTAATCTGCTCAGCCAACTGAGCTCACTGGTTACCTGTCTCATTGCTCTGTACTCTGCTTCTGCAGAGGACAATGAGACGGATACCTGTTTCTTGGACTTCCAACTTAATGGAGAACCACCTAACTGCACATAGTATCCAGACACTGATTTGCGGGTGATTGGGCATGAAGCCCAATCAGAGTCACAATATGCTATTAAATAAAATTGTCCTTGTTGTTAAAAGTAAACCATAACCAGCTTCCCTTTTATGTAGCACAATGTATGATATGCAGCCTTTAAGTGTTCATTAGTTGGAAACTGTAAGAACTGACTCAGATATTGCACTGCATATGCAACATCTGGTCTTGTGTTAGTAAGATAATTCAGTTTTCCAACTAAGCACCTGTATATCGTGGGGTTTTCAAGTTTTTGACCTGTGTCAGGATATAATTTCAGATTAACAGGCAGAGGTGAAGCTGTTGGTCTAGCTTCCTGCATGTCAAAATCTGTAATTATCTGTTTCGCATATTTCTGTTGGGACATTATTAGTCCCTGGTTGGTTTCAATGAATTCCATGCCAAGGAAATAGTTAAGTCTTCCTAGGTCTTTAATCTTGAATTATTTGTCTAAAAGTTTTTTTAGCAGTTTGATATCCTTGGTATCATTCCCTACTACCAGTATGTCATCGACATAAATTCCCAGAAGAGTAGTTTTGTTTCTGTTTGTTTTTATAAATAAAGAGTGATTATTCTGGGAGTGGTGAAATCCTATCTTTTTGAGGAAATTTCCTAGTCTTTCATACCACTGTCTAGAGGCCTGCTTGAGGCCATATATTGACTTATGTAACTTACAAACTTTGTTTGTTCCCTGGACTCTAAGACCCTCTGGTATGCTCATATACACATCCTCATGGAGATCTCCATGAAGGAATGCGTTATTAACATCTAACTGATCTAGGACCCATCCTTTTTAATGGCTGTTATGATTAAAGCCCTTAGTGTCGTGTGCCTAATGACAGGGAAGAAGGTTTCTTCATAATCTAGCCCTTGCTTTTGGGTGAAGCCTCTCACTACTAATCTGGCTTTAAACCTCTCTAGGCTGCCATCAGCCTTAAATTTAGTTTTGTACACCCACTTACAGCTGATAGGTTTCTTTCCCCTAGGAAGATTCAGAACAGACCAGGTTTTGTTTTGTTTTAGTGCTTCGAATTCATCATTCATAGCCTTGACCCACCTTGGGTCTTGGCTAGCACTTTTGTAATTTTTGGGTTCATGAAGGCTGTTCAGTTTGTCAAGGAAATTTCTGGCATTTTGGTGGAGAGAGAAAGAGAAGATGGTATGTTTTGGTGTGTATTGGGTCAGACTTTCTGGGACAGAATGTGTGAAATTGTTTGGATTTCTTTGATATAATCTATCAGCCAAGATGGTGGAAAAAAGGTCTGTGTGCCCTAGGGTTGAGGAACAAATGTAATCATCAAATCTTGAGGGTGGTTTATGGGTCCTAGTGGATCTTCTAAGGTTAGTGTTAGTGCTGTGTTGGGTTTCCATATCTGTGTTGGGGTCTGTCTGGTTGTTTTCAGTATCTTCTACTGGTTCCTCTGTATTTTGTTCATTAGAGACTGTCTGGTTGGTTTGGGGAATGTCTATTGTCTCCTCATTATGCTGGGTTATGAGGTCATCATCTTCTGGGTAGTAAAAGGGACAATGGAAAGAGTGATCATTGGTTTCATGTTTGTTTCCATTTCTGTTCTTGAACATATCTTTCCATTCTGTTTCCTTCAGAGGGTAAATGTGCTCAAAAAGGGTTATATCTCTACTAACTTTAATGGCATTATCCTCCAGGGATAGGACTTTGATCCCTTTTGTATTCTTACAGTTTCCTAGGTAGACACAAGGGAATGCTCTAGAGTCTAGTTTGCTCCTATTTGGGTTTATGTTTATGATATAGCAGAGACAACCGAAACTTCTTAGCTCATTGTAATCAGGCTTTGTGTTGTATAACTTTTCAAAAGGAGTAAGGTCATTTAAGGCTTTACTAGGAATTCTGTTTATTATGTATGTGGCTTGCTCTACACAATAACCCCAAAAGGTTTTGTCTAGACCTAATTGAAATAAAAGAGCCCTAGCAACCTCCATTATATGACCTTGTTTCCTTTCCACCACCCCATTTTGTTGTGGGGTGTGTGGACAAGTAGTTTGATGTATGATGCCCTTCTTAGAAAAGAAATCTATTCCTTCAAGAGACTTGCCTAGTTCCTTGGCATTGTCACTTCTAATTACTTTAACATGTTTATTCATCTGTTTTGCAATGAGCACTATGAAGTTTTTAATCTGTTGCATTCCCTCAGACTTTTGTATTAACAATTTGACCCATGTTCCCCTGGTGAAATCATCTACAATGGTGAGGAAGTATTTGTGCCCCCCTTCTGTTTGCTCTCTCATTGGACCGCAGATATCTAAGTGTATAATTTCAAAAGGTTCTGTGGTTTTAATTGTGGATGTGGGGAATTTGGGTCTTTTGTTTTTAGCCTTAAAACACACAACACAAGGAAACAGATTTGTATCATTACTAGAAATTCCTTTCACAGTCAAGCTTGGGATTTTACACATCTTTTTCAAAGGTATGTGTCCTAGTCTATTGTGCCACAAAGCTATTTTTTCAGGTCTATCTATTCTTGTACATGAAATAACACGAATGGCAGCAAGATTTTTCCTTCTAGCTATAAAATCTTTCAAAGCATGTACATTGAGCAGATAAAGACCAGAAACTTGTTCTCCAATTCTTTGGAGCAAAAGTTTTTCAGAATCCTGCAGAGAACAAAATTTTGCACAAAAGACCACTGAGACACCCAAAGATTCTATCAGTCTGTTTATAGAAACCAAGTTAAACCTGAAAGAAGGCACATACATGACGTTTTCCAAGCATTTCACACCTTCCACAGTAAAACTTGCAATATTGTCGACTAATTTCTTATGGCCATCAGGTAGGGTTATTTCTCTGGTTGGATTTAGAATCTCAAATTTTTCAAGTAAAGTTTCATTTCCGCTAACATGCTCAGTTGCCCCAGAGTCAAGAATCCATGAATCTTTCAATCTTTCTAAAACAGAATCAGTCTCAGACAATAAGCATGGTAATAAATTAACTTGGGTTTGAATTATACCTGAAAAGTCACCGAACTCTGTCTGGTTTTGGTAGTCTTTTGCTGCTGGAGATAGTTGACTAGCTCCTCGAGTTGTTCAGTGCTGAAACCTTGGACTGGAGATGTAGGATTAGCTCGACTTCTTGGTTGAGCCTCCTTCTTCTCATCTTCTATGACTGATCCAACCCTTGCTTCTCTACTCCTCTTGTTTCATCCCCAGGGAATCCGACTATCCACCAGCAATCTCCCTTCGAATGTCCCATTTTTCCGCAATTTGTGCACTTGGGTATGTCTTTCTTGTTGGGACCATCGAATTTGTTGGCAACTTTCTTCATATTTCTAGGGTTTCCAGGGGTGTAGTTTTGTCTCGGCTTTGTTTGAGTGAATCCTTGACCATTTCCTTTCGAAATTAGGGCAACACTTTGCTCCTCACGATCTTTCTCTTCTGGGGTGGCCCGTCGTTCTTCTTCTTGAATAACAAGGGCGAAGGCTTCTTCGAGGTTCGGGGTCTCCTTCATGGCCATGATTTGGCCTCTCAGATGCGTGTAGCTCTTGTCCAACCTCATCAGGAAGTGAATCAACTCCTCTTCCTCCTTCCATTTTCTCTGGATCTCCTTCCCCTTGCAGGACGCGCAGCAATTGCATTCTTCGACTGGAAGAGCAAGCTCGTACTCAGCCCAAGTTTCGCGCAAACGCATGAAATAGTTTGTAACAGATTGGTCTCCTTGCTTGAGCCCGGTTATTTGCGCTTTGATGTTGTGTAATGTCGCCAAGTTCTTCTTTTCAAATATGTTGCAGAGCCATCGCCAGACTTCCTTGGGGTCGTCGGAGTACATGATACTGCGACCTATGTTGGGCGCCAGCGACGAGACTATCCAAGAACACACCAGGGAGTTTGCTCTCTCCCATGCCGCTAGGCGAATCGGTTCTTCTTCACTTGGACGTTTTATGGTGATGCGGTCCGGGACTTGGTACATATCCTAGGTTCCGGACCCTACTAAAAACTGCTACCTAGGTGATTTTTCAACCCCTAATCGACCCTTAATCCACCTCTAATCATTCCATAATCTTTCCACATGTTTTATACATGTTTAAACACACTTAAACACTCTTTAAAACTCCTTAAATCCTTGGTCCACTCCATACTCAACTTCTTGCCCATTTTCTACCAATTTCCATTCTCATTTCTACAACTTGTACACTTGTGCATTTCTACACTTCCCTTTGCACTTTGCATCTTGTCCTAACTTCATTTTACCATACCAATTCATTCCTAGACATATGCACTACCTATACCCAAGTCAAATCTCAATCTTCAAGATTGCAAACACTAACTCTTTCTCTTGTTTTTCCAATGCATTTCACATGCTATTTGCTACAGATTTTACACCCTTTTATTCTCATCCTACAACTACCATTCCATGGTTACTAAACATCTCTACTCAACCCAATACACACCTTGGTTCTCCCGCCTTCAACAAAACCCAGTTTGTTTTTCACCCGTAAAGCCCGTCGCGTTCCCCATTTCCAATTTTGAAAGCCGACTCCGGTGAATTTCGTAGTTAGCGGTTGCCCTGGCTGCTCTGTCACATGGACGTACAGCGGGTCACTTTGATCGATCGTTGTTGAAGAATTTCCCGACTTCGTCTTGTCGAGTGAGTTGTTCCCCAGCTCTTTATCGGTAATTTCTGCGCTCATCTTTATGGGAAGATTGTCCCGCGCTCTGATACCATGACAATTTCAGATGGAACTCGGGAATTTCAACAATGGAAAACACGCTCCTGTATTGAATCGAAAGAGGTTGTTGAAACCTTTACAAAGAGAAAGGAAGAAACCCTAAATCAGGGTATTATCGAAAGAGAGAAGATGATAAAAGAAAACCTAAGCTAAGCGATTATATCTTCCCCTTGACTAACAGATAAAACGCCACCGTTTAAGACAGTGACAGAAGGGGGGACATATTACAGAGTTGTACCTAATTATATTCTATAACATGTTACAGAAAATTATCCTAGATACAAACTAACTCCAATAAGAGAAGCAGGGTAGGTTGAGCAAAGGTGTAGGTAACATATATTTCCACTCTAGAGTAAGCTTCTCGGTTGAGAATGAACTTCTATATCATTCGTTGTACATCAAAATCGCATGATAGATCTAAAAGACCCCATATGACGTGTGAATGGGTGCACACTTGTATTCTGTGCAGCATTGTATCCAAAAAACAATGTTGTCAAAACCTTGTGTTGAAGAGATTTTTGACATATGCAAATAATTTGACAAATATGGAAGTAGAGGAAATTTCAAAATCTAAATACCTAGAGGCGTTATTTCTTTGAAAGAACAAGCCAGAGTTGTTGCTCAATAGTGTAACACACACAAAGTGCAAGGAATCTCCAAATCATTATATTAAGTAGAGGATGTGGTGCTTATTTCAATTGCGATGAACAACTCTATTTATAGGAAAACTCTACTTTATTTCTTGCACTAGTGTCAGAGTCTTTACATTTCAAAAACAAAAATAAAATAATCAAACTATATAATAATAACCTACATATTGCATGTGATATTGCTGACCCAAAGGACTAATATAATAACACAGTTTACTTTTTATATGACATCAATCTTCAGTTTTCAATCAAGCATAAGCTTTATGTTTCTTTGTTTGCAGTCTACATGAGTTGTCCAAACATACCACATATTAACCAAACCAACAATTAAGGCTCAATGACGGATGCATCTTATCATACACAACATCATGAGCATCTTGTGCATAGCATTAACGATTTGACACTGCACTGCAACTTATTGATGAAAAGAGTCAAGATAACTAATTTATGGCAATTGTATTTTGACAATCTTTTACAATTTGCAACACTTTCACATGTTAATTTCTTACTTCTTTTCTATAATACGGGTGAACTAGCAAGCAACTCTTTATTCCACATCACTTACCCATCTTCAAACTTTTTTCATAACCATGAGTCTTCCATGTGAGGTGTATCTACATTACACATCAATGTTCAACCTACATGGTTTTTGTATGAAGCCAACATTAGAGGGCATATAATTTGATCTTATGATCCCTAATATTCCAAACGACCTATCATTCAAGCATTTCAAATTGGTCAAATGTTCCATCTGCAACGATGTTCAACCTGCATTAATGTTGGGCACACTAGTACTAAAGCATATGGCTTCACCATCTACCGGTAGCCCAAACAACACATGGACATCCTTCAATGTGATGTTGACCTCACCAAACGGCATAAAAATGTGTGTCTCAGGACACCAACTCTCAATCAGGGCACTAATTGCCCCACGACAGTTCGTTATTCGCAAAGCACATGGTGCGAATAAACCGACTCTCATGATGTAGGGCGCTATAGCATGGTGTGGCATTGCCGCATTGTGCCCTTCCAATTGGATGTAATTCTTAAAGTACGTTTTCTATATGGTTCGTACCTCTAAAAAACCAAACAACGATCAAGTATAATTGTAATACTAATAAGTAATTAATATCAATTTGTATATAATGTTAAACAACAACAAACAATATACTACATAACAATTAAATGCTACAACTAAATCCAATGCACTATTGTAGATTACTCCAGCTAATTACGATTACCTACTCCTGCTAATTAAATTTTATTCAAATTTATTTTAATTGAATTACAATAGTTTTTTAACATTAAACAAAATAAAACATATACTTCTAAGTAGTTATGTCGAACTACTCATTCTAATAAATTATAGTACATTATTCTAACTAATTACAATTAACTAATTTCTGTAATAATCAATGAGTACACTTATATTCTAACTATGAATTAAATAAATACAACAAAATAATTATCTTCAACAAATATATTTTATCAACAACAACTAATTACAACAAACTACTATACATTAATCCAACTAATAAACTTATATTGCAAATTCGGTTAATTTTGATATTAATTAAACATGATTTCAATTAATTCAAATCGTTATAAATATTAAAACTATGATTTAACAAAACTACAAAATAATTATCTAGGACAAATTAATTCATATTATGTAAATCAATCGAACTAATTATCAATAAACTAATTCGGCTAATAATTATCAATTTGAGTTCAATTAATTTAACTTCAAATTATTAATATAATTATCAAAGTAATACCTACAAAAAATTTCTCCAACAAACCACGGTACATTAATCAAACTAATTATAATTAACTATTTCGCTAATAATATTTAACTACAATTAATTAAATCATTTTTGATATTAAACTAAACTACAAACTTGTTACTTATTACAATTTTTGTAACACACAAGGGAAATACTCTAATTTAGATTAATCATCCTAATTATAATTAACTTAGTCCGCTAATAATTCATAATATAGGTTCTACTATTTTAACTACAATGTGTTCATTTGTTTTTAGTATTAAATTTCATTTTATATAATTTACTAAAAAATACCTACAACATATAGCCCAATAAAATGAAGTACCTTAATCCAACTAATAATAATTAACTAATTTCACTAATTTAATTTATGGGAAAATTACATCGCCCACCCATGACGTTTGGCGAAATTACACAGCCCACCCACGAGGTTTCAAAAATTACTTTGACCACCCATGTGGTTTCCATAATTTTACATCCAGCAACTTTTCTAATATTTGATCAACTTAAAAGATGGTTAAATGATATCCAAATTTGATGAAATTTTACATGGACGATATTAAAGTGTTATATTTTGGTAAAACGTGAAATCCAACGTTTTTTAAGCTGATATATGATCTGTGGGACCTGATGAACGTGTCTCATGTTTCATTGGGTCCCACAGGTCAGATATGACCTTAAAAAACTTTGGATTTGGCATTGAACAAAAATATAAGGGAAAATTACATCGCCCACCCATGACGTTTGGCGAAATTACACAGCCCACCCACGAGGTTTCAAAAATTACTTTGACCACCCATGTGGTTTCCATAATTTTACATCCAGCAACTTTTCTAATATTTGATCAACTTAAAAGATGGTTAAATGATATCCAAATTTGATGAAATTTTACATGGACGATATTAAAGTGTTATATTTTGGTAAAACGTGAAATCCAACGTTTTTTAAGCTGATATATGATCTGTGGGACCTGATGAACGTGTCTCATGTTTCATTGGGTCCCACAGGTCAGATATGACCTTAAAAAACTTTGGATTTGGCATTGAACAAAAATATAACACCTTAGCATCATCCATGTAAATTTTCATCAAATTTGGATATCATTTAACCATCTTTTAAGTTGATCAAATATTAGAAAAGTTACTGGATGTAAAATTGTGGAAACCAGATGGGTGGGCAAAGTAATTTTTGAAACCTCGTGGGTGGGCTGTGTAATTTCACCAAACGTCATGGGTGGGCGATGTAATTTTCCCAAAATATAACACCTTAGCATCATCCATGTAAATTTTCATCAAATTTGGATATCATTTAACCATCTTTTAAGTTGATCAAATATTAGAAAAGTTACTGGATGTAAAATTGTGGAAACCAGATGGGTGGGCAAAGTAATTTTTGAAACCTCGTGGGTGGGCTGTGTAATTTCACCAAACGTCATGGGTGGGCGATGTAATTTTCCCTTTATTTATTTTTAGGTAGAATAAATTTTACTAGAATTATTTATACGTAATAAGTTACAATTAATGAAGAAAATCACCAACGTCATCACTAGATTCGTAAGCTACAGAAATGAGGATGGTTTGGAGACTGGACGGTTGCTTCTTTGCTCGCTCTTGCGAAGCAAACACTTGAAACTACCCGGTACTCATCTTGGTTTCTGCTATTGAATCTCTTCTACTGCCGGATGTCTTGTGCTACCGAATCTGGGATCTTTTGTTTGCTTTCTTGTATGAAAATTGCTGACTCAAAATGAGGAGTGTGAGAGAAAATGAGAGAAAGTGAAAGTTAAGTGAGTGTGTGTGTGTGTGTGTGTGTGTGTGTGTGTGTGTGTGTGTGTGTGTGTGTGTGTGTGGTGTGTGTGTGTGTGTGTGTGTGTGTGTGTGTGTTTGTGTGTGTGTGTGGTGTGGTGGTGGTGTGGGGTTTGTGTGTGTGTGTGTGTGTGTGTGGTGTGTGTGTGTGGTGTGTGTGTGTGTGGGTGTGTGTGTGTGTGTGTGGGTGTGTGTGTGTGTTTGTGTGTGTGTGTGTGTGTGTGTGTGTGTGTGTGTGTGTGTGTGTGTGTGTCGCATGTAGGCACGGTGATGAATGAAGAAGGGGAGGGTTTATATAGGGGCGTTCCCGAAAAAGAGTTGTAGGCTCATTTGCAAAGGAGGCGCACACAGGAGAATAGTAGCTAGGAAACGATATGCACACTTGGGCGCCTCTCTACGACACGCACCTCTCATGATCGACTCTCTTACAAGCTAAAAAACACATGTTTGGGAATATCCCACACAGACGCCCTCCAATGGTCATTACAGGGTCAAAGACCATTTGACCGGAATTTTTTCAAAAAACAATTCACTATCGTCCTACAATGCACACACATGCAAAAATTCAAACACCCGACATGCTACAAAATTAAAAATATCTATGATAATCACTTCATTCCATAATAAAAAAATGCACTTTCTAGAAGAAAAAAAAGGAAAAGCAACTGTAATAAACAAGAAGATAAAGAAGTTTATTTCCCTTATATCAAGGCAAAGTAACTTGTAAGACAGATGGGAATATCAACAAACTAATTTATTTATTAAGTCTCCTAGTTACATAGAGGGCATTTGTTTCAAGAGGGGAAACAGAATGGAATCAGAAAAGGAATGGAAAAAAAAATTCTTTGATTTTCCCGGTTGTTTATTTGAGCTGAGGAAAATGAAAAAAATGACCGGTCAACGACTACCGGTTAATTGCCGGTCAATATTTACCAGTCACCGGTCAATGATCATTAGTCATCGGTCAATGATCATATGTCGCCAGTCAAAGTGTATTGGGGGAAGAGAATCTCATTTCCTAGTAGAGGGTGGATAATCAAGATAGAATTTTTGGACAATCTCATTCCTTTTCCTGAAAATAGGAAAAACTGGCTAAACAAACAGCAAGAAATTCCCGATTACCCCAAAACAAATGCCCCTTAGTGTGTAGAGCTTATATGGCTCTATTCCTATTATTTCACTTCTTTTAGCTATAGTGTACCTTAAATCCCCTCCAATTGTTTCCTATCCGAAGAGGAGAGTTTTCTTTTGTTGATTTAAAATAGATACCCTTTTGAACTTGGAGCTTGATTTGTAATATTGTTCTGATCTATTGAAGTTACAAGGTGTTATGAAAAAAACCAATAAGACAAAGAAGTTTATTTCCCTTATATCAAGCCAAAGTACCTTGCAACACTGATGGCAATATCAACAAGGACACAACAAATTCATCTCAAATAGCAACGAAAATAAGTGAAAATTTTGAACTTTCAAAGAAAAGTTCTACTTTTTTAAGAAAAAAAAGTTATATTTATGAGCAAACGTATGGATATCATCCAATAAAAACAATAAACCTAGATTTAAGAAGGAGAAAAGAACAATTTTGATATTCAAAAATAATATGTTATATCAATAATATCAATTCTATAAGAACGATGCCCTACCAGAAGAACAATGTCATCTAGAACAGTAAAAGGATTTACCATTCCGGGATGATAGTTGTGTCCATGCTAGATAATACAAGTTGCAAGATCTGGACCATCTCCTACAATTTAGTTTTTTCTATAATTAAAGAATGAAACTAGGATGAGAGATTGAGAACTTTTACCATTTACTCGTATTGAACGCTAAGAATTGTACTTGTGATTGAGAACTCTGGGAAAGTGAAATAAAAATTCAAAGCTGAAGAGTTGTGTATATCACATTGATTGAACCATGATAAATCTTTGTGTCATTGCTTTTACATAATTTGATCTCTTCCTGCACACTAGGTAATGTTGAATGATCACTCATTTATCAAAGGTCAAATTCATTCTGGAATAAGTACCCAGACTTGGGGAATTCGCACTCAAATATTGGACGATCAAACTTGAAAATGGATTAAGAACTGAGCTTCAATAAAGGAGACCGAACCCATAAAATAACCATACTAAATCTACATATAAATGTAACACCTAAGCATCCACTACTAACTAAACACAACATTTGGAAACGACTATCGAAGAAACATGTATCGCTCTCTTGGAAGAGGCGATTTGAGGGTGAAATATCCCTCCTTCCAGTTCACGACTTAGATCGTGTTTTCTCTATCGGTTGCAGAAGACTATCTTCCTCAAGTAAGGAATTACCATCTTCAGTTAGGTCGGATTTAGTGCGCTCATTCAGACGATTTCGGTCTCAATCGAAGAAATCAGGCAATCTCCCCCCGTTTCTTGGTTCGGTATGACTTTTACCTTTCCTAGTAGAGTAATCTGAAGCTTCTGGTTTCCTTTTTTGGAGAGGCGGACTATTCTCTTCATGAGAGAAGGTAGACAGGAGTGTTGTGGGAGTTAGGGTTTAGCTCTGAATCGTGGTGGCTCTGGTGAGAGTAGGGGTTTTTGTCACTGGTTTCCTGTTTTCTAACCCCTCTGTGTTGTGGTTTTCTTGATCCATCAACTGTAGTCCTGTGATTTCTTAGCGATTTAAGTTCTGAGTGCAGTCGGTGATTGATTCGGTAATGGAAATGTCCATCTCGGTCTTTGCTCTAGTATTGCCGATTTCCTGCTTTGCTTGGTTTCCTCTGAAGAATTTGGTTTTGAAAATTATCAAGATCGAAGTGGGCTGCCAAATGCATCATCTTTGTAGGCTCAGGATGGAGATGAATTTCTTCTCTTCCGTTTGAGAGTTTACTGTTATGCTTCTGGTTTGTGTAAGAATAAGGTGTTCTGCTGTGTGCCTTTCTGGAAATGGGTTGATCCAACATCCCTTCAAATTGGAGTCTCGAAATCATTAGTGGATTGGAGATATACCTTGCTGGAGTTTATTGTGAATCTGCTTAGTGCTTCAGATATTGCCAATTTCTGTTCTCGGTCTTTGGCAAAGGGAGTAGTAAGGAACTACTATTATTTGGAGGAAAAAGATCAAGTGGAGAGTGAAAGGAGTAAGAAGAGAAATTCATCAATTAAAAAAGTTCAGAGGAAGGAAGCTCCTCAGGATGAGAAGGATAGATTAGATCCTAAGAGTACCAAGGTTTCCACAGTGAAGGCTGCCCTTGCTGAGAAGCAAGGCAGCCAGGAAAGATGAATCCCTTAGATCTCAGCTGCTGAAATACCCCGAACTTAAATATGGTGATTAAATTATTCTAATATGGTATTTAAGGGCCTAATAGTGCCTAAGTAATTTTGGTAAGGAAAATAAATCCAAAGAAATAAAGAACGCTTAAAAAGCGAAAAACGCTAAATAAGCGTTAAATAACCATAGGAGGTATGAGACCTCGGTTAGCGTATTATATGGATTCCTAGGGCTTAGTAAGACCAAAATAATATATGGGAACAACTCCCGAAGAAAACGGATCCAAATAATGTATTAAAACACTAATAGAGCTTTAGCGCGCGTTTTTCAAGAAAACCCGAAAACGTGATTTTAAGTGGTCAAACGAACCCGTAAAAATTATAAATCATTAAGTTACAATAATTAAGCATTAATGGAAGCTTAATAACCAATAAAATTAAAGAAACGAGAAAATTTCAGAAAACGGGCCCGGTTAGTGAATAGTACTGAAACCGGGTAAAATAATGAGCGTTTTCTGTAAAAGACGAAAAACGCTCCAACCAGTAATACATGTGGGGGCCGGTTTTTAATAAGCTAATTAACCTCTCTCACACACTCACACACTAACTAAATAAAGCAAAAAGTAAAAGAGGTACAAAAGAGGGGAGGATTCTCTCACCTCACTCTCTCCTTTCTCTTTTCTTTTTCTTCTTCCTCCCTTCCCAGCTGATTCTCTCTCCTTCTCCCCTTATGGCTGGCAGTTTTGAAGCTCTCAACAACCATCCATGGCTTATTCACTTTACCTCCATGCTCTACCTCCATGTGAGCTCCAAATGTAAAAATAAATACATTTCCTTACTCTCCTCGTCATCCTCTACATATCTCTCTTTTCAAAATCTCAAAATGAGAAAGTTCATCTCCATGGGTTTTTCTCATTTGAAGAGAAAGTGGTACCAAACTAAAGCTTGGAGTCTCCTCTCTCCATTAAGGTAAAAATCTCCATAAAAGATTCAAGTTTTATCCACCTTCTTTTGGTAGCCAATTTTTGGCCCTTTGTAATGCCTTATTTTTCTCTCTCTTTTGAGCTTCAATTCAACCTTGCAATGGTGGTGGGATCACCTTGTTGAACCAAGGGCTAAAACCCCTCCTAAAACACTCCAAAGGTAATGCCTAGAAACCTTGCTTTAAACATTTCAATGGACTAGCATAAATCTAAGGGTTAGTATATTAATTATACTTGTTTTTGTGTGCTTTGGGTGATGGGCATGGAGTTTGACAACTCCATTCCCCACATAACCGATTTGTGCAAGAAAGAAAGGAAGATGAGAATTGGAAAAGAAAAGAAGGAAAAATGAGCTCAAGGTAAGAGCTCCTTCATAGTGCTTAATTTTAATGCATTAGAGTAATGGGAATGGGTAAACAAATAAAAGAACCTAAACTATTGTATTAGTATTGAAGTTTATGAATTTTTGAGTATTTGGGAACTAGTAAGTGAATTGTAGGCCTTAGAGCCAAGTATATTGTGTATGAGTATTGGTATTGATGTTTGGTGGAGTAATGATGTAATGAGTATTGCTTTGATTGCTGGTAGGACCCTTGTAAGGGTGTGGCTAGATTAGGAATGAATTTGATGAGGAAGTATGTGTGTGGATAAGTAAGAAAAGTAGGTGAACTATGGCAAAATTTTGGTAGGAATATTGCATTAATGGATGACTTGGTGAATGGGAGAACCAAGGTGCATTAGTGTTAGTAGAGATACTTAGTAACCATGGAATGGTAGTTGTGGAATGAGGATATAAGAATGTAAAATCTGTAGCAAATAGCATGTGAAATGCATTGGAAAAAACAAGAGAAAGAGTTAGTGTTTGTAACCTTGAAGATGGAGATTTGACTTGGGTATAGGTTGTGCATATGTCTAGAAATGAATTGATATGGTAAATGAAGTTAGGGACAAGATGCAAAGTGCAAAGGAAAGTGTAGAAATGCACAAGTGTGCAAGTTGTAAAAATAAGAATGGAAATTTGTAGGAATTGGGCAAGAAGTTAATTATGGATTGGACCAAGGATTTAAGGAGTTTTAGTGAGTGTTTAAGTGTGTTTAAATATGTACAAAACATGTGGAAAGATTAGGGAATGATTGGAGGTGGATTATGGGTTGATTTGGGGTTGAAAAATGACCTTAATAGCAGTTTTTAGCAGGGTCCGGGACTTAGGATATGTACCCAGTCCCGGACCGCTTCAAAAAAAGGCCCGAGAGTGAATGCGGGAATTGGTCCGGGACTTAAGTCCAGGACCAAGTCCAGGACCAGATAGAAAAATGAGCCGAAAGTACACAGAAGTATTGGTCTGGGACTTTGGGTCCGGACCAAGTCCCGGACCACCCCCGAAAACTTGCAGAATGTGATTTTTAGGGTTTAAATGATGGGGGATTGATTGGTAATGGTTTTAGAAGTTGTTAAGGCCTTGTTTTGTGATATTTAAAAGTCCTAAGAAGTGTAAACAAGTGTGGGAAAGGAGTGAGAAGTAAGGACATAATTGGACATAAGTAAAACTAAGTATAACGGGACAACGGGGTAAGTACGGGAGTAGTAATTATTAATGTACCATATGAGCATAGCATTAATAACAATGTATGAAACATTACCAGTGGAACAAGTGTAAACCAAGGAACAAGGGAACACATGGTAAAGATAACTCCGGTGAAAGGTATGATTTTCTCATGCCCCGTATGCTAACCGAGTTACGTTGATTTGTGTGCTGTATGCCGGCTAGTCAAGATTAAAGCATGAAAATGGTTTATTGCCTTTCATTGTATGTTTTGTTGTATGTTGTATGAGCTAACCCTTCTTGATTGATTGTGTGGCTTCACTTAGTGCGTAGACCGACTCACAGATGAGTCTTGTGTTTAGTAACTCGTAGTGAGAGTCATGTTGTGAACTAACGGGAACGCAGAAACGCACTTAACTAACGAACCAATAAACGTTAACGCAAACCAATGAACTCACTAGACTGTGAGAGAGTGTGCAGGAGTAGTAACCTCCCGATAACGGTAGGAGAACCGAAATGAATAATCCAAACAATAAGTAGTGGGAGTATATAAATAATCCCTACTAGAGGAAATAATGTTGATGCAAGTCATGAACCATGAGAGTAGTAAAGAATGATGAGGGATCTTCAAACCCCTTAGCAACGAGTCGACCCACTATGAGAGGACCCGACTGATGTAAGTACTGTCCCGAACATGAGAGTATTCGATACGTTGGGGAAACCCTTAAATCTGAGAATACTAGACGGTGGTAATTCCCTAAGCTAGTGGAGGTTATCGAGAGATACTTCTAGGCTAATCCATGAGATTGTAAGATACTCCAAGAGAGGAGTGTTGGGAATTTGAGTAGTCCGGTAAAAATGGACATTTGTATATTTGAGGAGCTAAGTGTATAGCCTTTGAATTTGTAGGCCCGATGGTGAGTCTTGTGTATGACTCCGCCCAGGGGCCAAAAGTAATGAGTATTGAGTATTGTGTATGTATGAGTAAAGTAATGAGTATTGAGTAATGAGTAAATATGAGTATGTAATGAGTACCGAGCAATGAGTAAGTACGAGTAAGGAGAAGAGTATGAGTACTGAGTATGCGAGAGCAAGTGGTAAGTACTGAGTAAGAGTAAGCAATAGTAGTAGTGAGTACTGAGTAGAGCATGAGTAAATAATGAGTGAGGTAGTGAGCGCAACGTGAGTAAAACAACGAGTAAGTAAGATTAAGCTTGGTGGAAACTTTGCGAACGAATAACTAATGAACGGTTGACGGACAACTTGTCTCCTTGGTAGGTAATGAACCTTGTATATGTATGTAAGCATGGTTGATTGTATTGTTGTAGCATGAGTATGTATGTATGCATGTAAAACGAACTCCATGTATATCCGACCCAAAGTAGTCGGCGTACCGCGGTTAGCACGCGGTATATGCGAATTTCATATGCAGCAATTTTGCTGAGCCCCTAGGGGCGCCGTTTTCATTTTTACAGGTATTTGAAGCTGACCGCCGTTTGAGAGTGTAGGACGGGGCTGCTATGTAAGCATGGGTAGTTTAATTGTAGGATTTGTATTTGAATTGTAATGCGTATTTGGAAGTCCAAACTGTATCGGTAATTTAAGGATTGGAGTAGACTCGGTATAGTATTGTATTGGAGTTGTAATTGAATTATGGTTGAGTATGCAAGGGAAAGTAATTTATTGTGTAGAGTACTCGGTATGTTCAATTCATCAGACCGATAGTATGTAGTAGTGTAGCTGGCCTTGTTAGTCACGTGGGTGACTAGCGGCATTGTACACCCGCCGTTGGGTATGTATTATCCGCTGCGATGGTAAGTATTTGTACAGTAATGACGGTATTAGATGTAGGGGTGTTACAAAAAGTGGTATCAGAGCGAAGTATCGCTCTAATGGATGAAATACCGAGTTTAGGAAAATACCAAGTTAGGAATTAGAGACTTAGGGCTAAGGGTTGAGTGTTAGCGTGTGAGGTACGCTAGATAGGAACTTCCGGGTGAACCGGAAACCTACAACAACCATACCCGCCCTCCGCAACCCCCGGTATAAAGTTGGGAGAAGGACGCCAGAGAGATGGAAAGACCTCTCACACTCGGGTAAAAACCGGTCTGGCAGTTACAAATAAATCTTGTAAGGAGAAGAACCAGTCATACGGTAGATTCCAGGAACTGGAAATCCCGGAGACGGTTCCCGTTGGAACAACAACAACCGTAGTTAATGACCGCAGATTGATGATCCTAAACACAGGATAATGAAATTTATGGCACCATGGGGCGACGTGCTTTGCAGTCGCGAGAACCATGAGTAGCCAACAAGAAGAGGAGCACAACCGTGCAATGAAGCGAGGAAGATAGAGTAACAAAACCGAGACCAGAGAGTCTACAGACTGTAATGTTTGATAATACCAATAACGTTATACAAACCGACTAGAGAAGTAGTCAAGGTTGGGTTAACACCAAACTACACACCAAGAGGCCGTAATACTCGAACAACATAGTTCAGATAACAATGAAAGTATTCATAGAACATACACCTATAGGACTACAACGTGGTTCCTAAGGATAAGTCAAGTCTCGTTAACCACAGTGAAGGTGTGAGACACCCGAATTGACGACAACCATGTCAAGTACACTGAGAAACAACTCAGAAGATTGATCACCAAGATTAAAAGATCAAAGGAAGATCTAATAAGACCACCAAATATTGATGGAAACGATACCGTAACCGGTATACGTTAACTGAAAAACAACCTACCCGCGCACTTGCCAGGGCAAGTGCAGCAACTACAAGACGGTTAGAAGACTTCTAATGACCAACAAGTACCTACTAAGGTACCACCATGAGGATTGAAGTAAAATATAGGATCACTAATCCTAAGAAATTGAAACAATGAAACCTTGGAAAGGCCTAATGGCCCGACCATTGTATTAAGAACATACCAGTCAGTGAGAAGCTGGACTTGGTCAAGACCTCAGACATGGCAACGCCATGAAGATTTCCTTTTAACACTGAACCGTTATTTCAAAACCCAAAATTTTCCTTTCAATACTACAAACCTTTCTTTAAACCTTGTGTAACACCCCTCTCAACAATGGCGTAATAATCACTCACGTGAACAGGAAATAAATGCGTCTCACAGCGGAAGAAATGACAGTAATAGAACTCACATGGGTGTTACTTGCCATCACTCGCCCATACGAGTGATGTAGCAATACAACAACTTAACAAAATGAAAACATAATAATACAATCCGCGGTGACAACGATTTACCGCCTACATGTCTATCTAAGTCTCAGAAACACAACTACTGTGAGCGTCTAGACATACTCCAAATCTTACAACCCATTTCCAGTGAAATAACTTAATACATAACGAGGTATGAACGGTAAATCCAAAATTCACAACATCCTAACTACCTGGCCCCGCACTCCGGCTTCGTTCGTCATCATCAACCTGCATAAAGCCATAAAGGCTCAGCGATAAACGCTGAGTATGCCGAGTCTGGACCCTAATGGTCAATTAGGTCGTATTAACCGTCTTTTTATTAGTTCATTACATGCAACACGGTTTACAGAGTATAGCAGGAAACAAAAACAAATAAGCATGTAACAATCATCACAGGTATGCACAGAACAGTAGCACATCGTATAATACAATAACATCAATAAATCACACGTTGTTCTTAATTTTTACATCATCACTTATCACAACGCTTGGCCCCCCGGGCCCTCACATAACTTTGATTGGTTAGCACTGTCGGGTGTCACTTAGGACAACCCGATTATATTCACTTGGACAGTAGTCCCACGTACACACAAGGTGCTCACTGCCCTGATCATCCGAAGACTCTGGGCTATTTCACTTTGCCTTTGTAAAGGCGTCCATTTAGGTGGCCAAGGGCCTGGTGCCAACGGTAGCACACTCCGCCTGACGATCTATCTAGGTTTGTTCAGGATTAACTAGGGAAAACCCGACATAGGTTAACCCAAGAGATCTCTACGCGTGACCAGGAGCCAATGACTGTCTGGATTAAGGTTCACATCACTTCCATTAGCACTCCACTGTTAGCTTCGTTAGTTAGTAATTCAATTACAGTTTTAAACATGGAGAACATCACTTATTTATTGGCTGCCCTATGGGTCTTATGCATGCCTAGAATGATTCTAGGTAGTGTTTATGTTTGAGTCGAAGCTCTAGGGACCGACAATGTCGTGTCCCGTTCCTAAGTATCTTACTTAGGTTATAACTACATACTTGTAATACTTAGTGTATTAAGTCAGACAACGGTAATCACAGTCACACAACTCGTATATGTAGTTTTATATAAGCCGATCTATAGTCGACATAGTATTAGTTCGTGCATAAATAAGTAATGCAGTAAACACATATCCATCACACATAATCATACACGTTATCAAACAAATCCGAGCCCGAGGAATTCCTCAGGACAACTCGGATCAAACTCCTTTACATATCGTACACCGTGCCTAGATTCGTGCAGTGCAGACCACTAGAGCTTTCGAGCGCGTACGTCGGAAGTGCGATCTAGAATTACAAGGAATGCTAAGCGTCAATCCACATGACAGTACAATTCGGTATTTCCGAATAACGTTTGAAATCCCAGCACTATGTCCCCAGACTTAAGATCTGTTACTAGTTAAAGTACTGTTATTTTATAAACCCCCCTTACTCGTTGTGTGAGTTAATATTCGGTTTACAATAAGAGTATGAGACCTTACGTTATACTCTTGTGGTACTTCACTCGGGATTTATCTTATCATACCAAAGTCTCGTACTTCTCTTAGTATTTTATGCCATTGAAAACTATAGTGTATATCTTTATTCCTTGATATAAGTTTATATGTATATATGTATGTGTTTAGCATAACCGTTTTAGTAAACTATGCCTCAACCACATAATATTATTCGGTGTCATATTTGTTCCATGATATTATATAGTACGATATTTTATGTGTCACTAGACTTTATAACACGTGGTTTTGGCAACTTATGAATGTATAGAAAATAATATACGCATGTGCCATATTTGAGCTCCCTTATTATATACTTCCCATTACTCGCGATATTACCGCATGACTTATCATATGTTGTAAGTTTCTAACTTTATAACATCAAAACCTTGTGGTAAAATGTAACCCAAGGTTTGACAACACCTTACTCAAGTTACCGGTAGTATATGTACATATCAGATTTCATTCTTTTTAAATCTCATTCTCTTTCAAAATTTACCATTCCACCACATCCATCATAGATTAGAAAACCTAAGACTGTATCACACTTAACCTCTCACTGTAATTCAACTGAACAGAAAAGAAAACATGATATTAGAAATCTGAAGATCATGCATTTACAGTATATATTTTTTTTTCTGTTTGGTAATTAAGTTGATTTCCAGAATTCCAAATGAATGTATCAGTCTAGTCCCCTCTTTTAGGAGTATTTTGAGTTCACTTTTAACTCTCTCCAACACTTTTAAACGATCGGTCCTACTCATATACAGAGACAACTAAGCTCCTGAAAACTGAAACATCGTTTACTGATTCCATCTTTAAGTCTTTATTTAGGTTGCTGTTTGGTTTCCAAACTTCTCAAAACTACTACACCACTCGTTGACTGTATTGGAAAAAGGTTTGAGCTTAAAAACAACTCAGAACAATGATGTTATCATCTCAGAAAACTCACTTAACAGAAACCAATTAAAAACTGTCAAAACTGTAAAACTGGAAAAACATGACCTGATAATATCTCTTGCATTTGTAGTTTGCTCACGGTTCTGGTTTGAGTTTTCCCTAGGTTGCTTAGCTATCTAAGTAAGTATCTTAGTACGGTTTTGACCTCAAAACAGATTTACCACCACAATGTTTAAACTCATGAAAGGTTAATATACAGAAGATCAAAATGGTAGAACTGAATCCAAAGTTGGTGAGTGTCCCTTTCTGTTTTCCTTCTGTTTTATTCACAGTTGGTTTACAGTTTGTTTTTCTTTCTTATCGATGTGCTTAATACTTAGCTAAGTGGTTTATCTAGGTTTTAAATTCTTGAACCACCCAAAGTCATCCCTTTATGCTCTCTATAACTTTATTCTACAGAAACAAAAAGTTTCTGGGACTGGAACCAAAACAGAAACATATATGTGCTCTTGCTTTCTTCCCTGTCTGTCTTTTTTAACTGGTTACACTTCTCCTAACCCCTTACTCACTTAGCTAATGTTTCATCGAGATTTTAGACTCAAAAGTAACCCAAAACAAACTTACTGATGCTACTGTAATTGTGTTCACTGAACTGAAACTGCAGAACAGAAAACTGCATCAGCTGGACTTTCTCTTCCATTTTTTTTCTATTTGCTTACGTTTTGATCCTCAATTCTTCACAATGATTTACCCAGTTACTTAAGTATCCCATCAAGCTTTTAAACCCAAACAAAACCCAAAACAGGTCTGTTACAGATACAGAAATAGCCAGAGCCTGATCTGATGAGAAGACTGAAACTGAAACTCAAACTGCATCAAAAACTGGTGTTTCATTATTCTTCTGTTTGTCTTTCTGTGATCACTCATTTATCCTCTCTCTTTCTCCGAATTTATTACCCAATCAGCTAGTTGTCTAGCCTGGTTTATCCTCATAACAGGTCTAAGATTACCTAGGTCACTCTTCTGAAATTCCTCTACACAGAAACCGAATTTTATTGTTACAGAGAAACAGTTTCTTACACCAGTTTTTTTTTTGGTTTAGGCTAGCTTGTACAGAATCATCTGCACTAGTTCATGTGCTGTTATTTTCCAAGGTAGCTAGTACCTAGGTTGCTTGGTACTTCAGGACTCATTAGGTACTTTCCTAGTACAATCCCACACAGACTTAACACTAAGAAACATAAGGCTTTAACTCAGTTTTATTTTGTTTTCTACTGTTTGCTAAAACAGTCCACACCAGTTTCCTTCTTCTTCTTCTTCTGACCTCAGTCCCAAAGTACTAGTTGGTTCTCATTATTGTCTAGATGTTTAGTTGTTCCTAGGTTTATAGATAACTAAGACACACTCCTAGTGTTACTGAAATCAAAGTTTTTCAGAAGTAGAAACCGGCATTTTACATTTTCCTTGTCTTTGTTTCTCGGTTGGTGCATCAGTTTGGGTTTTTAGTTTGCTTAAGATATTCTTATCCTTATTTAGGTGCGGTAGCAGTGCCTTAAGTTCATTGCCACACAACCCAAGCCAGTTATACAGAAATACAAACACCTCAAATTAACTGAAACATCAAACCTGATAAACTCCTTCTGTTTTCTGAGAATTCTCAGTTTCTGGTTTTCTTTTCGGTTTCCCTTCATTACTAACCTAGATAGTTATGTGTTTGACTGAGTTTTAAGTTTCTAATCTAGCCCTTCCTATCCTCACATTCCCTCTGCAAAGTAGATACATAAAACACGGGTCTCATCAGTTGAAAACTACCCACAAATAAAAACCAGAAACTACTACATTTGTTTTCTGTTTGTTTTCCTTCCTTTAGTTATGATCTGTTTTTACTTCTTTTCTTCAACACCCTCACGTATAGAGATTTTTTCAGGTGTTGTTGAAGACTTAAGTTTTGCAGATGATTACCTCCTCAGTCAAAGTAGCGATGCAGAGAAACTAGGCGTGATACAGAAAGACGTTCCACTATCACAGTTCGAGTACCTCTGCAGAAGCATCTGTCCACGAGTTCCTATATGCCAAGAAACGCGACGTTACTGAAGTAGTTGCGGAAATCTCGCATAGTTGGAGCAATAGCAAAACTTGAGAACGTGACGCACAAGGAGGTCCACAACTACGATACTTGCGGAACCAACCCAAGGAGTCGTTTTACTTGAAGACTTCACCGAAGATTTAGGAGATTGTTACCAAGTATATAAGCATGCGAATGTAATTAGTTAATTTGTGCATTCGAGATTATTCAGAGAGAAACTTCGCCCTTGAGAGAGAAAATATTCTTGAGAGATCTTAGTGAGATAGTGTCAATTAGCTTAGGTATTTATTACCTAGAGAGCACACATAGAACACTCCCCTTTACTCCTTGTGACGCATTGATCAAAGTCGAGAGTAGAGCGAGTGTTGGATGAGACAGAATACTTCTGTCGAATCCCAAGATAGGAAGCTAGGTTGTAATTCACATTGAGTTTCAATACAAGCAGAATCCTATCTTGTTAAGTTTAAACAAAAGCTTCCGCGTTATTTTGCACACCTTTATCTTCAAGCAGAGTTGGTCTGAGACTAACACCTCAGACCTACTCGGTCAGCACCCCGATCCCATCAAGTGGTATCAGAGCTGCGTTGGCTGACAAATCTCTCAAAATGGCGGAAATCTCAAACACCAACAACAACAACAGAATGCAAGTGGAGAATCCAAAGCTAACTTCCACAAACTACAACATGTGGAAAAACGAGATGGAGTCACACCTCCAGTCCTTGAATCAACAACTCTGGACGGTAGTGACGAAAGGCAACTTCCCAGTACCTGAAGGGAAAGATCCCAGCTCCTATACTGCTGAGGAGCGCAGATGCGTTGAGCTAAATGCCCAAGCCGTACGAGTATCTACACCAGTCTCTCCACCTGAAAGAAGAAGAGTGTATCACATCAAAGTAGCCAAAGACATCTGGGATCACCTTCGAGCTGTTCACGAAGGAAATACTGAGCTTCGAAAATCAAAAATACAAGAACTGAAGATGGACTACGAAAACTTCGTAGGAAAGCCTGGAGAATCCCTCAGCGACATGCTCGCTCGATTCACTGAACTCACTGCTACTATGGAAGAGCTGCAGATTGGAGAGTCAAATGAAAACATCAACAACAAATTTCTGGACAGTCTGGGTGAGGAATGGACCGAGAGCGTTATCTCCACGAAGGCGTCTAAAAGTCTAGAAAAATGGACTTTGACTGACTTGGGATCCTATCTTCAGTCCATCAACAAATACAAGATGAATATCAAAAATAGAGGTAATAGTTCTCACTCAAACCATGCTGTTTCGTTTTCCAACGTGAATCAAGCTTTGCAGGTAAAGACTACACCCAGCCAGACAGCAGTTCACCAGAATGAATCATTCCACTATGACGCTACCTCTCCAAATCAGGATTTAATCCAGCAGCTTCGGGACACTCTGATTGACGGCATAATAGAAGAAGGATCAGCGAACACCTTCGAAGACATGGCCATGCTGGTCAAGAACTTTAAGAGATTCATGCGAGATCGATCAGAAAGGAACAGTCCAAACAGGTTCAGCCAAAATCAAAACCGTCAATATCAATCCTACAACCGTAATCAGCAAGGTACTACGGGAACTGGAGACCGAGTATGCTTCAAATGCCTGAAGCCGGGGCACTACGCCAACAACTGTCCTCTCAAGAAGAAAGATGATCGCGAGCAATCATCACTAATGGCAAATTCAGCATGGGGAGACTCTGACTCAGAAGAACCTGAGATGGGAACGTCAAGCCTAATCTGCCTCATGGCTCACAAAAGTCAGGCATGCAAGAGTCCCTCTTCAGAGGTAACTGAATATTTCTCAGATTCATGTGCTATTCCTCTTTAGATTTATCTACTTACTACATCGACCCAAATCATCCTGAATTTGAATTAACTGAAGAACAAGACAGAATAGCCTCTCTTTATGAAGAAATCCATGTGCTAAAAGGTCATGTCAACAACGATCGTCTAAAATTGCAAAAATCTGAAGAAAAGGCCGAACAACTTGAAAAAGAGCTAAAAGATGCTCACAACCTCATCAACTCCTTACAAACTCAAGTCTCTTCCCAGAAAAATCGTTCCAAAATTCCACAAAAATTTTCAAACCAATCACCTTTGTTCGTGAGGTTGCTGCAATGCAAAAGCCAAAATTCTTTGAGAACGAACTCCGTGAGTCAAAAGAAAGACAAGTTCGACTTGAGAAAGAGGTCGATTCCCTGAACATCGCTCTTAAAAGGCACGGATGGAATCGGTCTCATCATCTAATCCCCCTAGTTGGCTGAGAAATAAGGCAAAGTAAACCTACCAAAAATAGCCACAAAACCCAATGATCTTCAAAGAAGGAAACTCCAAAAAGAAAAATTTGAAAACAAATTCCGTTGGCAAAAGAAGTACGTTCATCTACCTTCTTTATTAATTTGTGGTTACTGTGGCTACGACGGGCATATTCACTCCTCGTGTCATAAGCTTGGCAAAGATTTATCTTTCAATATGCAACGTTTACATACTCTGTCTAAAGCACGACATGGTTATAGCTCTCTTTCAAAGAGGGAACCCAAGTTCGCCTGGGTTCCCAAGTCTAACTTTTGATTATCTGTAGGGAGAGACCGTGGACAATGACTCTTGGTTTCTGGATAGTGGATGCTCACGACATATGACAGGAGACCCTGACAAGTTCACGACTCTCTCTCAACACAACGGGGGGAAGTCACTTTTGGCGACAATGCTCATGGTGAAATCATTGGTATTGGAACCGTCGGTAATCCCTCTCTCTTTAAAATAGAAAATGTTAATTTAGTAAATGGACTTGGACACAGTCTTCTAAGTATCTCTCAAATTTGTGATCTCTCTAATGTTGTTCTTTTTCGGCCTCTGACTGCAAAATCTTTGACGAGCAAACAGGTCTGCTGAAAGCCACTGGTATAAGGGTGAACAATCTTTACAAATATCTCTTGAAAACCCTAACCTAGATGGTACTCTCTGTCTTAGTGTACAGGACAAGAATATCTCCTTATGGCACTTTCGCCTAGGTCATGCACACGGCAAACTACTAAACAAAATCAAAAAAGAAATCTTGTAGTGGGACTTCCTCAGACAAACTTCTTCCAGACCGACATCCTCTGTCCTGCATGCGTACAAGGGAAACATTCTAGAGCAAGCTTTCCAGGTAAAACAGATATGTCTACATCATCTCCACTGGACATGCTACACATGGATCTATGTGGACCAATGCGTGTTCAAAGCAAAAGTGGTAAGAAGTACGCTCTAGTCATCGTCGATGACTATTCACGTGGACATGGGTACTCTTTCTTAAGAACAAGTCGGAAACATTTACTGAATTCGAAACCCTATTCAAACTGATTACTAACAAAATGTCCACCTCTGTCAAGACAATTCGATCTGACAACGGTACAGAATTTTGCAATATTCAGTTTTCAGAATTCTGCAGGAAAAGGGAATCATGCATCAAACATCTGCTGCTCGTACTCCACAACAAAATGGAGTTGTAGAACGAAAGAATCGCACGCTAGTAGAAATGGCAAGAACAATGCTCATCGATAGTAACCTTCCAGCCACATACTGGGCAGAAGCTATCAACACTGCAGCATACATCCTAAATCGAGCATCAATTCATCCATTCTCGGCAAAACCCCATATGAAATTATCAAAGGCCGTCCACCTTCAGTCACACATCTACGGCGCTTTGGATGCAAGTGTTTCATACACAACAATGGAAAAGAAATCTCGGCAAGTTTGCTTCTAAGAGTGATGAAGGAATCTTCCTTGGCTACTCATCACAAGTCGAGCTTACAGAGTACTCAATAAACGTACAGCCTGTCTCGAAGAAAGTCCTCATATTCGTTTTGAAGAACTCTCTAACTCTAGCGACTGTGAACACACAAAATGAACCACACGAAGATGCCGCAGATACTACCTTCATTGAAATACCAGTAGCTACTATCCCTGCACCACAAACACCTCTTGCAACAGACTCATCCTCTGACAGCGACGACGACCCTGATGACTCATTCAAAGATGCCTCACCCACTCCCACACAGGAACCACTACCTCCTCCACAAAACACACATGACACCCACACCTAACGATCACCCAACCAGATCACTCCACTAGTCTTCCATCAACCTCCGCAAGAAAATTTCAACAAGCCTCCACTCATCCCATCTCTCAAATCCTGAGTGATCCATCCAAAGGCGTTCAAACACGTAGTGAGCTGCATCAGAATCTATGTGCCTTCAATGCCTTTCTATCCAAAATAGAACCTAAGAATGTCAACCAAGCTCTACAGGATCATGAATGGATACTCGCCATGCAAGAAGAATTACACTCTCTACAAGACACTCTGTCTGGAGACTTGTTCCATGTCCAACCAATCATAAACCAATTGGTACAAAATGGGTGTTTCGCAACAAGTTAGATGATCAAGGAAATATCTCTCGCAACAAAGCCAGACTGGTAGTTCAGGGATACGCTCAAGCTGAAGGAATTGATTACGATGAAACTTATTCTCCAGTAGCTCGAATTAAGGCAATTCGAATACTCGTGGCCTACGCAGCCATCGAGGTATAAAACTCTACCAAATGGATGTAAAAACTGCCTTTCTACATGGATACATCGACAGAGATGTATATGTTGCTCAACCACCGGGTTTCGAAGATCCACATCACCCGGAGTATGTCTACAAGTTAGATAAAGCTTATATGGCCTGAAGCAGGCACCTCGGCATGGTATGAGCGTCTCTCATCTTACTTATTGTCTCATGGATTCATTCGAGGTAAAGTTGACAAAACTCTTTTCACTCTCACCAAAGGTGAAGACATACTCATTGTGCAAATATACGTGGATGACATAATTTATGGATCCACTATTCCTGAACTATGTTCTTTCTTTTCTGATCTCATGAGTAAAGAATTTGAAATGAGTGCTCTTGGAGAATTGAAATTCTTTTTAGGTCTACAAGTCACCCAACAGGAAAACGGGACTCAAATTCATCAACAGAAATACATTCACGAGCTGTTAATCAAATACAAGATGCAGGATTCAAAAGCCACACCCACTCCAATGACAACAACAGAGAAGCTACATCTGGATGAAAAAGGAATTGCGTTGATGCTACGCTATACAGAGGTATGATAGGTTCCCTTCTTTATTTAACAGCAAGTAGGCCTGACATTCTATATGTGTATGTCTCTGTGCAAGATTTCAGGCAAACCCAAAAGAATCACACCTACAAGGCGTCAAGCGAATTTTTCGCTATCTGAAAAGTACCCAAGACTGTACCTCTGGTACCCAAGTACTCCTGATTTCACTCTAATGGGTTATAGTGATTCTGATTTTGCAAGCTCTTATTAGACAGGAAAAGCACGTCTGGTACTGCACAATTTTTAGGACTATGTCTTGTCGCCTGGAGTTCAAAGAAGCAAAACACAGTAGCACTGTCATCCGCGAGGCCGAATATGTCTCCGCCGCTGCTTGCTGTGCACAGATTCTCTGGATACAACAACAACTACAGGACTATCTCATTCCTCCGACTTGTACTACAATTTTTGTGACAATAATAGTGCTATTGATTTATCTAAAAATCCTGTTCATCATTCCAGGACAAAGCACATTGAAATTCGTCACCATTTCTTAAGGGATTGCGTTGAAAAAGGACAGATACAACTAGAATATGTTCCTACTTCAGATCAACTTGCAGACATATTCACCAAACCATTGCAACGAGGTCCTTTTGAAGCACTACGTTCACAACTAGGTATGACCCGTATGACTTAGCTAAGGTCGTATCTCCTTCTCGTGTTTTGTAATATCTGGGTGAAATGTATGAATATGTCTGATGACCTAGTCTGTCTGTTAAAGAAACAAAGCACCAGCGTAAAAACAGAGTTTTTAGTTTCTGCTAACTCACCCGCGAAATTCTCGCCATACTATCCGCAACACCCCAGCTCAACCAATCAGCTCACATTACCCTGACACACGACGTCTACCTATATTCCGACGTCATAACTCTCACTCCCCACGTCCAATCGCACCTAAACCTGATCTCTGCTTCTCTTCGTCTTCTACACTCGTTTGCCTACTACGATCAAACTCCGATCACCATGGCTTCCAACCCTAACCCTAACACCATGTTTTCCGACGCCGAATTACCTAATGACCCTCTACTCCTCCAAGCTCTAATCAACAAACTCACCAACCTCCAAGCCAAACAAACCCCTACCTCCACCTCTGACTCAACCGCCGTAGCCCCTGCAATGTCAGTCGACACTCACCCATCAACACCCCACTACCCACCGTCACAACTGAACCCACCGCCATAGTCCACACTACGGCATCCACAAAATCGGACGACACCCCATCCCCAACCAAACAAACATCACCTCCCACCACCCCGATCATACCCACCCCCGATACTATCACAAAATCTCCGACCAAACTTCAGTTCGGATCTCTTCCACCCGCTGATGAAGAAGCACAGAACCCACAACTCAACTCTCCTGCTAAAGAACCCACTGAGGTATTGACCTCGAAGCCCAGCACCTGCTCCTGAATGTTCACCCCCACCCAAGAAAACTCGCCGTGCTAAATCCAACGTCCCCCGCCCTCCAGCTACTCGAACCCTTCGTTCTCGAGCCAAATCCTCAGTCATCTTCCAAAACCCAGTTCTGATGCTCCTGTTCCTGCACCATCCCCTATCGTCACGGCACCAACTACTGAAGAAAAGCCGCGCAGTACCACCAACTCTTCAACCCAGGCAGACTCCGACACGGCAACGACTTCCACCAGAAAGCGACTCCGTCCTCGCTCCGAGTCTGTCCCACCTTCACCTGCTCAACGACTAGGTCTGATCGACACCCACTCTGCCGTCTACTCCTTACCAGCCGACGATTCTGCTGAGTCCCGACACTTGGTAAAGGGAAAGCTACTCGACCTGGACTGGCTCCACTCGATGGCGTTCGATATGTTCGAAGAGATGCTCCGCGTTCAAAACTGGATCCATCTCTTCCACGGCATTCAGACCTACCACGAGGCAGAGGCGTATCAATTCTACCAAAACTGCGTCATTCGCAAAGGGAAAATAATGACAGAGGTACACGGCAAACCTATCCTTCTCGATTCAAACTCAATAGCAACCCATCTAGCAATTCCAACTAGCGGACTAGAATTTTATGATAGGGCTGGTTTTCCTGATCTAGGGTTTATAAGTGCAAAAGAGGTCTATGACTTCTTCCTACCAAACAGCAGAGTCGGTCACTCTTTGGACCGACCAGCTCTGTCAAATACCCATCAAATGCTTCACACCTTGGTGATCAAAAATTAGTCCCTAGAAAGGAAGGAAACCAGTTTGTCCGCCCGCTTGACCTTGCTATTATGTACTGTCTGATCCACCACCAAAATAAACCTCCCAAAGTTAATCCTCAACCACATAGCCTCAACCATCTCCTCACCCCGACACAGCCTGGGGTACATATTCTGGCTCCCGAAAATTCTTGCCCACTGTGATGTTGTCCTTGATCCCTCCAAAGCCAGTCGCATAATGGACACTGACATTCTTGGTCAGATCCTATACAACAAAACCCCATCTTTCCAGATCAAATCGGTCTCCAAGACAAACCCTCCCTCCAAAAAGCTAGCTCCGCCAAAACCCGCATCACCCCCTGACACAGCCTCTTTATCTGAAAGGGTAGCAGCGGTAGAGAACAACCTCGCCACTCTATCCAAGAAGATAGACATGCTCATCGACGTCCTCAACAAAAACCACAAACAGACGATGAACATCATTGCAGGGGGAGTCGAGAAGCTGGCAGAGGAGTTCCGGGAAACATTTGCTGAAACTCTGGAAGCGGCTAAGCGTTTGGATGGCGCTGGAACTTCGGGGGAAGATGGAGCAAGGGATGAGGACACAGGAATGGATGGAGGAGATGACTAACTATTTTACCCCTACCCCTTTTCTAACCCTTAGGAAGTACTGACTCATGAATACTTTTGATTACGCTGGTGGTTTGTTTAACTGACTCTTTCAGATTATGGTTTTTTTTTATATTTTGTGCGTTTCCCCTGATGTTGGCAAACGGGGGAAGTGGTGTATCCCGCGGCTGGTGTCTGCGGGTAACTATGCGTGGATGATGAGTGCCTCTGAAGGCCTCATTTGTTTGTTTGGTCGTTTATTTCTACAACGTGGTATTTGAAGTAGTTTACGTACTATGGTTTTTTATCTGTTCTTATCAACTGCATTACCTTAAGGGGGAATATGTGTTTAAGGGGGAACAAACAGAAAGTTGTTCTCCCGAGATAGTTGCTCCGCCGTGTTGTCTGGTTTTTGCAGGTACATCCTATACAAAACCTCAAATCTACGCTGGATACACTGAGTTTGCCATCATCAGCAAAAAGGGGGAATTTGTTGAAGACTTAAGTTTTGCAGATGATTGCCTCCTCAGTCAAAGTAGCGATGCAGAGAAACTAGGCGCGATACAGAAAGACGTTCCACTATCACAGTTCGAGTACCTCTGCAGAAGCATCTGTCCACGAGTTCCTATATGCCAAGAAACGCGACGTTACTGAAGTAGTTGCGGAAATCTCGCATAGTTGGAGCAATAGCAAAACGTGAGAACGTGACGCACAAGGAGGTCCACAACTCCGATACTTGCGGAACCAACCCAAGGAGTCGTTTTACTTGAAGACTTCACCGAAGATTTAGGAGATCGTTACCAAGTATATAAGCATGCGAATGTAATTAGTTAATTTGCATTCGAGATTATTCAGAGAGAAACTTCGCCCTTGAGAGAGAAAATATTCTTGAGAGATCTTAGTGAGATAGTGTCAATTAGCTTAGGTATTTATTACCTAGAGAGCACACATAGAACACTCCCCTTTACTCCTTGTGACGCATTGATCAAAGCCGAGAGTAGAGCGAGTGTTGGATGAGACAAAATACTTCTGTCGAATCCCAAGATAGGAAGCCAGGTTGTAATTCACATTGAGTTTCAATACAAGCAGAATCCTATCTTGTTAAGTTTAAACAAAAGCTTCCGCGTTATTTTGCACACCTTTACTCTTCAAGCAGAGTTGGTCTGAGACTAACACCTCAGACCTACTCGGTCAGCACCCCAATCCCATCAGGTGTATTATAGGATTATAAGGTATTAGCAACTCAAGACTACCCAAAACAGTAAGAACTCATCCTCAGAAAATTGTGATACAGAAACTGAGTGTAACTGAAAAAATGAAAACTGCTACAGATTCTTCTGTTTTTCCCTATAAACCGATGCATTAGTTTAGTTTCTGGTTATAGGGTTTACTTACGAATGACTCACCTCTTATCTTGGTTGTTTCTCCTAGGAGTTCTTGGCACGATGTGAGCTCTCCAATATTTCCTTTCAGCTAGACAGAAACCCACAAGTTCTATTCAGTTTACCTACTAGTTTTGGTAACCAATATGGGAAGTACAAATCTTGTTCTTTAGTAGTTCTTCTTACCTTATTTAGAGGCTAGTTGACTGGGGATTTTTTGTTCGATCCCAGAGTGGTCTCAGCAAGGGAACTAGATTCACTAAAGTGGAGGAGACAGAGGAAGACGTTACAGACTACAACTTCTGTACACGGGGATATAGGATGAAGGGAATCGCAGTAACTGAAACTCTCCTTCTTACCTTGCTGGTTATCAGGATTATCCTGGTGCGCAGGCTTGACCACACCAACCGGGAAATGCAGAGAGTGGGCAGGTGCTTGGGCTACTGATTCAAAGATGGAGATTATGTGCCGTAGTTAAAACTTAGGATTGGAAGAGAAAAGAATTGAGAAGGCAGAGGGACAGTTAAGAGGTTCTGGTTTACCTTCACGCAGGAGTAACCGTGAGTGTCCTTGGCTTGCTGTTGGCGTGGGCATGCAAGCGAGGAGGAGTTTGGCTGAGATGGAGTCTTAACTAGCAGGCAGAGACAGGAGGGAATGGCTCAAGAGAATAAACAAGTGTTGCTGTGAATTCCAAGGGAGCTTGAGAACAGCCACGGTGTGCGAGTTACAAGGAGGTCATGGGTGAAAATGAGAGAATAGAATCTTGTCGCCTGACAGTTGGGAATAAAGAAATCGTTTCTGTTTTCCTTTTGATCCTGTTCGATCTTTCTGTATCGAGAAGGATGAGAAGCAACCGGCACTGTGTTTGGCTCTTCTTTTCATTTCTGTTACCTCAATTAGTTCGATACTAATTTTAATTCGTGTGTGTTATCTACCGAATTTGAGCTCAGCTCAACCGGTTAAGGCTTCGGGAATGGTACGAAAGGTCTTGGGTTTGAATCCCGGCTAGAGCATGTTTGCTCTTTTTTTTGTTTCAGCCTTATTATGCCTATTTATTGCATATAAGTGACCGTATTTACATGTCGTGTTATTAATTGTATGTACACATATATATATACGACTATTTTGTTATGTCACGTTTTTAATTATACCTATATACGGTTACGACTATTTTATTTGTCGCGTTTTAGTTATATGTACAACATTATAATCTTGTAACGTTGTGTATGTGTACATATATATTCGTTTTATACATTAATGTTGTAAATTTATATGTTCACATAACGTTTAATTATTTAGGGGTATTTCAGTCTACCCCCCTTAAAGAGACTTCGTCCCGAAGTCGTCTTTCTCGAATGATTTCTAATAACTACCCATATAGCCATGGTGCACATCTATTTGATGTGACGGTATCTAAACGATACAATATGAACTGAAACTGAATTCATAAGGGAATACATATATATATATCAATCATCAAACCATTCATACATCCGAGTATCTCGTAGGATACTTACATACATGTTCACAACATACACATGTGCGCAATGCTCAAACAAACCACCAACAAGACAAAACGCGTATGCCCCGCATACAAATACACATACAGACACACAAACTTGAGGCTCTACCCCCCTTAAAAGGGGTTACGCCCCCGTACCCCACATGTACTGACAGACGCTACTCGAAAAGCGCTGGGTACTTGGCTCTCATCGAATCCTCTAACTCCCAAGTGGCCTCTTCGACCTCGTGGTTTGACCAAAGAATCTTGACCATGCGGACGGTCTTGTTTCTGGTCTCCCGTGTCTTCGTATCTAGAATACGTAGTGGAGTTTCTTCGTAACTGAGGTTCGGGTCTAGTTCCAGATGCTCTGGCTGTAACACATACGAGGGGTGAGGGATGTATTTCTTCTGCTGAGATACGTGGAACACATCATGCACTCTCCCGAGCTCAGCAGGTAAGTCTAACCTGTAAGCTAACGGGCCCACTCGCTCCGTAATGCGATACGGACCAACATACTTCGGGCTTAACTTGCCCTTCTGTCCAAAACGAAAGATGCCCTTCATGGGTGACACTCTGAGGAAGACTCGGTCGTCGACTGCGAACTCGAGATCTCTTCGTCGGACGTCTGCATATGATTTCTGTCTATCTTGGGCAGCTTTCATATTTCTACGTATCTGTAGGACATCCTCTTTCACCTGCTCTAAGTACTCGGGTCCAAGGAATGTGTTCTCGCTAGGCTCGTCCCAACAGAGAGGTGTCCTACATGGTCTACCATATAAAGCTTGAAATGGTGGCATCTGAATCGATGTGTGGTAGCTGTTATTGTAGGCAAATTCAATTAGATGCAATCGATCAACCCAACTCTCCTGAAAATCTAGGGCGCATGCTCGTAGCATGTCCTCTAAAGTCTGGATGGTCCTCTCGCTCTGACCATCCGTTTGCGGGTGAAAGGCGGTACTTAGCTTCAGCTTGGTACCCAAAGCCTCTTGAACTTGCCCCCAAAACCGTGATAGGAATCGAGGGTCTCTATCTGACACAATTGTTTTTGGCACGCCGTGGTGTCTTATGATTTCTCGTTGGAAAAGATCCGCTAGTTTGGGAACTTTCCATGTGTCTTTGATCAGAATAAACTTAGCCACTTTCGTCAATCTGTCGACGATCACCCAAATAGTGTTCGCACCTCCCTTAGTCGGTGGGAGGCCGACAACAAAATCCATGGATAGGTCCTCGAACTTCCAGTACGGAATGGGCATAGGCTGCACCAAACCTCCTGGTCTCTTGTGCTCGAACTTGACTTTCTGACAAGTCAAGCAGCGGGTAACAAACTCTGTTACATCCTTTTTCATACCACTCCACCAAAAGTGAGTCTTCAGGTCTTTGTACATCTTCGATGATCCCGGGTGGATGGACAAGGAAGAACAATGAGCTTCACTAAGTATCTTTTCTTTTAACTCTGGGCTGGACTCTGGAATGCACAATCTTCCATTCAATCTGATCAGTCCATCATCACTGAGTGTGAAATAGTATTTCTGCCTCTCGAATATGCCGTCAACCAACTGCTGCCTGATGGTCTGTATGTACTGGTCACTCTCCTGAGCACAGCGTACTTCTTCGACTAGGCTACTATTTGCTGACATGGCATGTAAGGAGTGAGCTCTCCGGCTCAGGGCATCAGCTACTATGTTTGCTTTCCCCTCCTTGTACTTGAGGTCGATGTCATAGTCCTTCAAGAACTCGACCCATCGCCTCTACCTCATGTTCAGATCCTTCTGGGTGAATAGATATTGAAGGCTTTTGTGATCAGAGTATATCGTCACTGTCACACCATATAAGTAATGTCTCCATATTTTTAAAGCAAAAACCACTGCTCCCAGCTCTAAATCATGTGTCGGGTAGTTTTCCTCATGTTTCTTCAGCTGTCGGGAGGCGTAGGCTACGACCTTCCCATGCTGCATGAGTACACACCCTAGCCTCGTACCTGAGGCATCACAGTACACTTCAAACCCGTTGGTCCCTTCAGGAATGGTGAGTACGGGAGCCGACGTCAGAAGGTCCTTCAGTGTCTGAAAGGAACGCTCGCAATCTACAGTCCACACAAACTGAGCGTCCTTTTTCATCAAATTAGTCATAGGCTTGGCTACCTTGGAGAAGTCTTTCACAAAACGCCTGTAGTATCCAGTTAACCCTAAGAAACTACGGATATCGGTCACGGTCTTTGGTCTCGGCCAGCTCTTGACTACCTCTATCTTTGCAGGGTCGACTGATATGCCACTGGCTGAAATGATGTGCCCCAAGAATGCCACGCTATCTAGCCAAAACTCACACTTCGAGAGCTTGGCGTATAGCTGGTTCTCTCTCATAATCTGTAGAACTTGTCTAAGGTGTGCTTCGTGGTCTTTCTTAGTTTTAGAGTAGATTAAGATGTTGTCGATGAATACCACTACTGATAAGTCAAGCTGCTCTCTGAACAGACGGTTAATGAGATCCATAAATACTGCAGGTGCATTTGACAATCCAAATGGCATCACGGTAAATTCGTAGTGACCGTAACATGTTCTGAACGCTGTCTTCTCTATGTCTCTTTTTGTAATGCGTATCTGATGGTAGCCTGATCTCAAGTCGATCTTCGAGAACACTGCTGCGCCTCTGAGCTGATCAAACAAGTCGTCGATGCGCGGAAGAGGGTATTTGTTTTTGACTGAAACGGCATTTAACTCCCTATAATCGATGCAGAGTCTCACACTCCCATCTTTCTTCTTGACAAACAATACTGGCGCTCCCCATGGAGAGACGCTCGGTCTGATAGAGCCCTTGTCCAGTAGGTCTTCTAATTGAACTTTAGCTCTTTCATTTCTGCAAGCGCCATTCGGTAGGGTGCCTTGGCAATAGGCCCCGTGCCCGGCATAAGATCAATGGCGAACTCCACCTCCCGTGATGGTGGCATGCCTGGTAATTCCTCAGGAAACAGATCAGGGAATTCGGATACCACTGGTATATCCAAATCCATCTGCTCCTCTTGTCTCGTATCGTGGACGTAACATATATATGCGGTGTGGCCCTTCCTCACTTCTTTCATTAGATTCAAGGTAGATACAATTTTGATGGTGGGTTCCTTCGGTACACTACGGTAGGAAATAGCCTTGCCCCCCGGGCTTTTGAGTAATAGTCGGTGCTCGGCACAATGTATCCGGCCCTTGTGTCTCTGCAGCCAATCCATACCGATGATGACGTCGAAACCCAACCCTCTGAATTCGGTCAAGTCGACGGGGAAAATCTCGTCCCGTATAACAATCCGCAAGTCGCGGTAGCGTCCCGTGCATCGCACTCTCTCCCTGGATGGTAACGTGACGGTGAATTTGGAGAGGTGCTCCGGGGTCAGTCCCAACTTCTATGCAAAAGAAGAGGAAACGAAGGAGTGGGATGCCCCTGAGTCAAACAAGACTGATGCATCGGTGCCATTTACAGGGAAGGTACCTGTAGCATTTGGTTTACATTAGTACATGGCTATAAAGGTTAAATTTATTATTTCGGCTGGTTTCTATCCTTACCAGTGATGACGTTGCCAATCTCTTTGGCTTGTGCCATATTCAGAATGTTAAGGTTTGCTTCTTTCTCAGATTCGAGGCCTGGATTAACGAGTCGCATAAGGATAAGACTGATAACAATTGTACGAAAACTTTGAAACTTCACTTTTATTTATTTCACAAATCCTTACATTATACTTGCATACAAAGCTAGTGGCTTACAACATTACATCAATACTCTCTTAAGGTCAAATTTAAACGTCCCGGTTTGATATGGGTAGTGTTTACTAAAGCTGGTGGTGCGGTGTTTAACTTAATCCGCTTGATTCCATGATACATTAATCTCGAATCTCCACCGAATACCAAAACATCTCCAGATCTGAGGACTAGCTTCTTAGCTAGATCCATTCTCTTTTGGTCACCATATAAGAATTCTGCTTCATCACCAATGGAGAACGACACTACGGGAATACCCTTTGCAATGGACTCGGGTGTCTCATCCCGGTCCTGGTGTAATCCCAGTCGCCCATTTTGTTCGTAGAAGTTTACAATGCAAACGTCGGCATCAATGCCGGGTACTGGTTCGTCTTCAAGCTGCTGCGCGGTCTCCACCGCCTTCCATGCTAAGGTCTTGAATCTCTCGGGTATCCTAGGTACTCTCGCCCCATCTAGTTTCCTCACTTCCTGGTATGTCCTAGTCTGTGGATCCCAATCCCTACCTAGGCACATCATGTGTAGCCTCATCTTCGAACCGCTCGTAAAACCCGAAATGTAAAACCCACCTAGTTCCCTACCCAAGGCTCTACACTCTTCTATGATGTCGGTTTGCCCGTCTAAGGTTAAGAATTCTCTAAGCAGAATCATGCCCGGTCGGATGACTTGGCTATTCTCTCTTGGATGTTCCTGTCTTTCGGCTGCGGGTCTTGGCGATCTCGGTCTCGTAGATAGGGGGTAGCAAATGTCGAAACTACCTAAGATGTGGAAGTTTTCCTATGGTAAGTCACTACTTAAGGTCGTAACACACACACATGGGTGATGCTTTAAAGCGTTTAACACACATCATGGTTCATACAATAACAGTCGGGTATTAGATTTACCTGTAGTGTGCTGGGTGCCCGCCTCAGCGCCTGAGGTTCCCGCTGAATTAAGGGTGGCGCGTCCCTGGTCGACCCATTTTCCCTTCTGAAAATGCATGTCGGTGGACGTCTGGCCCCCTTGGCCACCTCGTGGCGCTCCTGATCCTCCAACAGTGGGCTTCTGAGCAGTCTTCGTGCCCTAGTAATTTCGGCCGGCGGGGTTGGAGTAGCATTCAAAGTCACGGTGTCCCATCTTCCCACAGTATCGGCATTCCACCTTGTTGCCGCCGCAGTCCACCCCTGGGTGGTCCTTCCCACAGCGCTTACAGTAGTAATGGCGCTGGGGTCTACCGGTGCCTGTTGCAACCGTAATTTAGATTAACACGAGTCATGTACAGTATTTGGATTAACAAATAGTTTGACAACTAAAATTATGAGGAGGGTATTCTCACCCCTGGAAGGTGCCGATTTGAGTGGCTGGGCATCGATGGGTGGGCCGGTCAGTCGTGGTACGAGATCTTTCCCCTTGAAACCCTGCTGACTCTGCTGCCCCTGCTTTCCCTACTTTTTGAAGAAGCCTCTGTCAAAACAGATTTTGGGGTCAACACACATGATAATCAATTAATGATCAAATCAATAAATGGAAATATCTCCTTACTTTCCCTTCTTTGAGCCCTCGCCTCGGTTCACTCCCCCGTCCTCAGACTCCTTCTTGGACTTCTTCCTTTTCTTCTGGCCCAGAGTCTCATCCCGAGTCTGGAGCATCAGCTCCGTCCTCGAGGCCGCATCATAACATTCCTGGAACACAAATTGGTAAGTCTTCTCACATTCACTGTATTCGGCAAGCAGAATATTGATAAGATTTAACGACGTTTAGATTTTACCTGAATGGTGGTATAGAGAGTGGCACCCATGGCTGCCTGGATTCGGAATAGAAGACCCCCCCGAAACTTCTCGACCTTAACGGTCTCAGAGTAGTCGACTTCGGGGATGAAGTCAAGAAGACCGATAAAACGAGCATAGTACTCGTCTACGGACAGACTCCCCTGGGTCAGCGTCTCAAACTCCCGACGCTTCTTCTGCTTGAGGTGAGCAGGATAGTACTTCCCTCACAGGATCTCCACGAACATAGCCCATGAGAAGTCGGGTGTCGCTAGGTGCTGGTCCTTCACAAGTCTCCACCAGGTACTGGCTGCGTTCTTCAAGTTGAATGCAGCAATTGTAACTTTCTGATCCCCTGGCACTCGCAAGGCCTCGAAGGCCTTCTCATGCTCCACGATGAAGTGCTCCAAGGCAATGGGGTCCGGCTCCCCTGAGTAGGTCGGTGGTCGTGTCTCAGATACCGCCTTAAGCCAATTTGTCTCACGGGGCTGCGGTGGGTGGGGTATAGCGCCTCCAATCTGGGTAAGTAAAGCAGCAACCGCTTCATTGATGCTTGGAATATCGGTGTCGCCACCGGCCCCTCTGCCAGCTCCGCGGCCTCTAGGTCTTCCAGCCATCTGCTGTACAGACCGTCGTATTATAATTCGGTAGATATACCGTCAACACACACAAAAGATATTAAATTGCCTTAAAGGCTAAATGGGTATACGACTAGTGTGTAATCACTACTTAAGTTCACTAATAAGTCGTCTCGTACCTCACAGACGTACCCCGGGTTTCCCAAATCCTATGCTCACTGTTTAATTCCTAGTATCCCGTCATCAGCGCGGTACTCCACTCTGATACCACTTTTGTAACACCCCTCTCAACAATGGCGTAATAATCACTCACGTGTACAGGAAATAAATGCGTCTCACAGCGAAAGAAATGACAGTAATAGAACTCACATGGGTGTTACTTGCCATCACTCGCCCATACGAGTGATGTAGCAATACAACAACTTAACAAAATGAAAACATAATAATACAATCCGCGGTGACAACGAGATACCGCCTACATGTCTATCTAAGTCTCAGAAACACAACTACTGTGAGCGTCTAGACATACTCCAAATCTTACAACCCATTTCCAGTGAAATAACTTAATACATAACGAGGTATGAACGGTAAATCCAAAATTCACAACATCCTAACTACCCGGCCCCGCACTCCGGCTTCGTTCGTCATCATCAACCTGCATAAAGCCATAAAGGCTCAGCGATAAACGCTGAGTATGCCGAGTCTGGACCCTAATGGTCAATTAGGTCGTATTAACCGTCTTTTTATTAGGTTCATTACATGCAACACCGGTTTACAGAGTATAGCAGGAAACTGTAAAACATAATTAAGCATGTAACAATCATCACAGGTATGCACAGAACAGCAGCACATCGTATAATACAATAACATCAATAAATCACACACTGTTCTTAATTTTTACATCATCACTTATCACAACGCTCGGCCCCCCGGGCCCTCACATAACTTTGATTGGTTAGCACTATCGGGTGTCAGTTAGGACAACCCGGTTATATTCACTTGGACAGTAGTCCCACGTACATACAAGGTGCTCACTGCCCTGATCATCCGAAGACTCTGGGCTATTTCACTTTGCCTTTGTAAAGGCGTCCATTTAGGTGGCCAAGGGCCTGGTGCCAACGGTAGCACACTCCGCCTGACGATCTATCTAGGTTCGTTCAGGATTAACTAGGGAAAACCCGACACAGGTTAACCCAAGAGATCTCTACGCGTGACCAGCAGCCAATGACTGTCTGGATTAAGGTTCACATCACTTCCATTAACACTCCACTGTTAGCTTCGTTAGTTAGTAATTCAGTTACAGTTTTAAACATGGAGAACATCACTTATTTGTTGGCTGCCCTATGGGTCTTACGCATGCCTAGAATGATTCTAGGTAGTGTTTATGTTTGAGTCGAAGCTCTAGGGACCGACAATGTCGTGTCCCGTTCCTAAGTGTCTTACTTAGGTTATAACTACATACTTGTAATACTTAGTGTATTAAGTCAGGCAACAGTAATCACAGTCACACAACTCGTATATGTAGTTTTATATAAGCCGATCTATAGTCGACATAGTATTAGTTCGTGCATAAATAAGTATGAATGTAAAACACATATCCATCACACATAATCATACATGTTATCAAACAAATCCGAGCCCGAGGAATTCCTCAGAACAACTCGGATCAAACTCCTTTACATACCGTACACCATGCCTAGATTCGTGCAGTGCAGACCACTAGAGCTTTCGAGCGCGTACATCGGAAGTGTGATCTAGAAATACAAGGAACGCTAAGCGTCAATCCACATGACAGTACAATTCGGTATTTCCGAATAACGTTTGAAATCCCAGCACTATGTCCCCACACTTAACATCTGTTACTAGTTAAAGTACAGCTAATTTATAAACCCCCCTTCCTCGTTGTGTGAGTTAATATTCGGTTTACAATAAGAGTATGAGACCTTACGTTATACTCTTGTGGTACTTCACTCGGGATTTATCTTATCATACCAAAGTCTCGTACTTCTCTTAGTATTTTATGCCGTTGAAAACTATAGTGTATATCTTTATTCCTTGATATAAGTTTATATGTATATATGTATGTGTTTAGCATAACCGTTTTAGTAAACTATGCCTTAACCACATAATATTATTCGGTGTCATATTTGTTCCATGATATTATATAGTACGATATTTTATGTGTCACTAGACTTTATAACACGTGGTTTTGGCAACTTATGAATGTATCGAAAATAATATACGCATGTGCCATATTTGAGCTCCCTTATTATATACTTCCCATTACTCACGATATTACCGCATGACTTATCATATGTTGTAAGTTTCTAACTTTATAACATCAAAACCTTGTGGTAAAATGTAACCCAAGGTTTGACAACACCTTACTCTAGTTACCGGTACTATATGTACATATCAGATTTCATTCTTTTTAAATCTCATTCTCTTTCAAAATTTACCATTCCACCACATCCATCATAGATTAGAAAACCTAAGACTATATCACACTTAACCTCTCACTGTAATTCAACTGAACAGAAAAGAAAACATGATATCAGAAATCTGAAGATCATGCCTTTACAGTATATATTTTTTTTCTGTTTGGTAATTAAGTTGATTTCCAGAATTCCAAATGAATGTATCAGTCTAGTCCCCTCTTCTAGGAGTATTTTGAGTTCACTTTTAACTCTCTCCAACACTTTTAAACGATCTGTCCTACTCATATACAGAGACAACTAAGCTCCTGAAAACTGAAACATCATTAATTGATTCCATCTTTAAGTCTTTTTTTAGGTTGCTGTTTGGTTTCCAAACTTCTCAAAACTACTACACCACTCGTTGATTGTATTGGAAAAAGGTTTGAGCTTAAAAACAACTCAGAACAATGATGTTATCATCTCAGAAAACTCACTTAACAGAAACCAATTAAAAACTGGAAAAACATGACCTGATAATATCTCTTGCATTTGTAGTTTGCTCACGGTTCTGGTTTGAGTTTTCCCTAGGTTGCTTAGCTATCTAAGTAAGTATCTTAGTACGGTTTTGACCTCAAAACAGATTTACCACCACAATGTTTAAACTCATGAAAGGTTAATATACAGAAGATCAAAATGGTAGAACTGAATCCAAAGCTGGTGAGTGTCCCTTTCTGTTTTCCTTCTGTTTTATTCACAGTTGGTTTACAGTTTGTTTTTCTTTCTTATCAATGTGCTTAATACTTAGCTAAGTGGTTTATCTAGGTTTTAAATTCTTGAACCACCCAAAGTCATCCCTTTATGCTCTCTATAACTTTATTCTACAGAAACAGAAAGTTTCTGGGACTGGAATCAAAACATAAACATATATGTGCTCTTGCTTTCTTCCCTGTCTGTCTTTTTTAACTGGTTACACTTCTCCTAACCCCTTACTCACTTCGCTAATGATTCATCGAGATTTTAGACTCAAAAGTAACCCAAAACAAACTTACTGATGCTACTGTAATTGTGTTCACTGAACTGAAACTGCAGAACAGAAAACTGCATCAGCTGGACTTTCTCTTCCATTTTTTTCTGTTTGCTTACGTTTTGATCCTCAATTCTTCACAATGATTTACCCAGTTACTTAAGTATCCCATCAAGCTTTTAAACCCAAACAAAACCCAAAACTGCTCTGTTACAGATACAGAAATAGCCAGAGCCTGATCTGATGAGAAGACTGAAACTCAAACTGCATCAAAAAATGGTGTTTCATTATTCTTCTGTTTGTCTTTCTGTGATCACTCATTTATCCTCTCTCTTTCTCCGAATTTATTACCCAATCAGCTAGTTGTCTAGCCTGGTTATCCTCATAACAGGTCTAAGATTACCTAGGTCACTCTTCTGAAATTCCTCTACACAGAAACCGAATTTTATTGTTACAGAGAAACAGTTTCTTACACCAGTTTTTTTTTTTTGGTTTAGGCTAGCTTGTACAGAATCATCTGCACTAGTTCATGCGCTGTTATTTTCCAAGGTAGCTAGTACCTAGGTTGCTTGGTACTTCAGGACTCATTAGGTACTTTCCTAGTACAATCCCACACAGACTTAACACTAAGAAACATAAGGCTTTAACTCAGTTTTATTCTGTTTTCTGCTGTTTGCTAAAACAGTCCACACCAGTTTCCTTCTTCTTCTTCTTCTGACCTCAGTCCCAAAGTACTAGTTGGTTCTCATTATTGTCTAGATGTTTAGTTGTTCCTAGGTTTATAGATAACTAAGACACACTCCTAGTGTTACTGAAATCAAAGTTTTTCAGAAGCAGAAACCGGCATTTTACATTTTCCTTGTCTTTGTTTCTCGGTTGGTGCATCAGTTTGGGTTTTTAGTTTGCTCAAGATATTCTTGTCCTTATTTAGGTGCGGTAGCAGTGCCTTAAGTTCATTGCCACACAACCCAAGCCAGTTATACAGAAATACAAATGCCTCAAACTAACTGAAACATCAAACCTGATAAACTCCTTCTGTTTTCTAAGAATTCTCAGTTTCTGGTTTTCTTTTCGGTTTCCCTTCATTACTAGCCTAGATAGTTATGTGTTTGACTAAGTTTTAAGTTTCTAATCTAGCCCTTCCTATCCTCACATTCCCTCTGCAAAGTAGATACATAAAACACGGGTCTCATCAGTTGAAAACTACCCAAAATAAAAACCAGAATCTGCTACATCTGTTTTCTGTTTGTTTTCCTTTCTTTAGTTATGATCTGTTTTTACTTATTTTCTTCAACACCCTCACGTATAGAGATTTGTTCAGGTTTATTATAGGATTATAAGGTATTAGCAACTCAAGACTACCCAAAACAGTAAGAACTCATCCTCAGAAAATTGTGATACAGAAACTGAGTGTAACTGAAAAAATGAAAACTGCTACAGATTCTTCTGTTTTTCCCTATAAACCGATGCATCAGTTTAGTTTCTGGTTATAGGGTTTACTTACGAATGACTCACCTCTTATCTTGGTTGTTTCTCCTAGGAGTTCTTGGCACGATGTGAGCTCTCCAATATTTCCTTTCAGCTAGACAGAAACCCACAAGTTATATTCAGTTTACCTGTTCTAGTTTCGGTAACCAATATGGGAAGTACAAATCTTGTTCTTTAGTAGTTCTTCTTACCTTGTTCAGAGGCTAGTTGACTAGGGATTTTTTGTTCGATCCCAGAGTGGTCTCAGCAAGGGAACTAGATTCACTAAAGTGGAGGAGACAGAGGAAGACGTTACAGACTACAACTTCTGTACACGGGGATATAGGATGAAGGGAATCGCAGTAACTGAAACTCTCCTTCTTACCTTGTTGGTTATCAGGATTATCCTGGTGCGCAGGCTTGACCACACCAACTGGGAAATGCAGAGAGTGGGCAGGTGCTTGGGCTACTGATTCAAAGATGGAGATTATGTGCCGTAGTTAAAACTTAGGATTGGAAGAGAAAAGAATTGAGAAGGCAGAGGGACAGTTGAGAGGTTCTGGCTTACCTTCACGCAGGAGTAACCGTGAGTGTCCTTGGCTTGCTGTTGGCGTGGGCATGCAAGCGAAGAGGAGTTTGGCTGAGATTGAGTCTTAAAGCAGGCAGAGACAGGAGGGAATGGCTCAAGAGAATAAACAAGTGTTGCTGTGAATTCCAAGGGAGCTTGAGAACAGCCACGGTGTGCGAGTTACAAGGAGGTCATGGGTGAAAATGAGAGAATAGAATCTTGTCGCCTGACAGTTGGGAATAAGGAAATCGTTTCTGTTTTCCTTTTGATCCTGTTCGATCTTTTTGTATCGAGAAGGATGAGAAGCAACCGACACTGTGTTTGGCTCTTCTTTTCATTTCTGTTACCTCAATGAGTTCGATACTAATTTTAATTCGTGTGTGTTATCTACCGAATTCGAGCTCAGCTCAACCGGTTAAGGCTTCGGGAATGGTACGAAAGGTCTCGGGTTCGAATCCCGGCTAGAGCATGTTTACTCTTTTTTTGTTTCAGCCTTATTATGCCTATTTATTGCATATAAGTGACCGTATTAACATGTCGCGTTATTAATTATATGTACACATATATATACGACTATTTTGTTACGTCACGTTTTTAATTATACCTATATACGGTTACGACTATTTTATTTTCGCGTTTTAGTTATTGTACAACATTATAATCTTGTAACATTGTGTATGTGTACATATATATTTGTTTTATACATTAATGTTGTAAATTTATATGTTCACATAACGTTTAATTATTTAGGGGTATTTCACCTTGGAGTTTTAAAACCAAACTAACAGAATTACTATGAGTATCATAGAATGATACAAGAGGAGTTGACAATAGAATGCTTCACCTAGGCGTGTGAAAACACTACGAGTGTACCCAAATACGGGATGTGGGACGACCGCACTCCGAAGGAGCTTGCGGGCCTGACATATAGTCAGGTAAGTGGTAACGTACCAACAAGGTACCCCACGTATGTATACATGTAGTGTACGAAACACGGGAAGTAGTCAACTCCGTTCTATAGACCATAAGTAAATTCAAACCAGAACAGCTGGATACCTCGAACGAGGAAGGAAGCTCAGATAAGCATACAAGCTAAAGGAGTCAAGAACTCACTCCAGGAGAACCATTAAGTGTTAAAAGTGCGAGAAGCACTAACAACGGAACAAGACATTGGATATGTCTCGAAGATATCGAAGTAAAGCCTGATAACTAGAAGGAATACCCAGTCTAAACACTGTAAGGCAAATGCCTAACCTTAACACATCAGCGTTCAAAGAACGGGATGGAATTCCCAGGACAACTACCACAAATACACAGGGTGATTATATAAGGTACCGGAGGATACCATTCGCCACTAAAGGAAATACCAAACCGGTTACAATATAAGGGAAGTACCCATGGTGTAACCCTCAACAGGATAACTCGGATCCAGAACCGCAAGGTAGGATAACAAACTGCACATACTCATAAATGTCAGCCAGATGCCACCGTATAATCAGTAATACCCAGGAGCGATCCATAAAGGGTATCAAGTCAACACAGTTGAACGAGATGTCGTGGTAAGAACACCACAATTGGAACGAACATTCGGTTATTACACCGAAGGGATCCCACTTGACAGGGAATACCCTAAATTAATAAATGGTACCGATCAATACCAAGATACTTAAAGGGTCTCCAACAAACGGAAGCGTGATGCGATGATCTTATCTTGGAGCCCGGCATCACCTCCAAACTCAGCGATGGCTTACGAAGAAGTAACCATTTGGGAACAGCCTATGATGAGCAGAGCTCTAGGAAATATGGCTAGTGTGCCATGAAACTATTACAATACATAATTCGGCGGTTGCAAAACCCATTGTGAACCATATGGAAAGTGGTCAAGGACGACACCAATAAAAGTTTAATGACCAATGAGCAAGGATACCCCTCATAAATGTGAGACCGCGAGAGCGGTGATCACATGGATTCCAAGAAGGGGATACCATTAATAAATATCTGATGATACACCTCTTTCAGAACTACTAATGTAGTGAAGCTTGAGCACACAATTATTGCCAAGCGATGTAAAATCAGCTTCAATAACAATTGTTGACAACCAAGGAGTAACCGGTTCAGAACGAACACGATATGCGGGAACGTGAAGCATAAGTGAATAACGCTCAAGAAGCTCAGGAGTACAAACGCTGAACCATGGTATAAATGGTGGAAATGCATGAGCTGAAGTTAGCAACAGCGGATGCCATGTAAACCAATACTGTAGAATCAGTAAGAACATGGTGCGCAGCAGGCGACCAATGTATGTGAATAATCACCCAATGCTATGGAGTTGTTAATACAAGATGGTAGACAGACCAGGCAACAAGCCAGGAGTCTGCACCAAATGAGGAAGCACCACCTGAAGGAGTAACGATCATTCCTATTGCGATCACATAAGAGAGTTACTGCCAAGAGTTCACACCTCTGCACTCTATAGGACTGAGTGTTTTGGTATTGCACTTGTGCAGTTAATGATCTAGTGGGATAGCTAGGAATATGGAAAATGTAAGTAGTGGTAAATTCTTCCTTTCACCAACGAACATGGCATAAGCCAGTTAAGCAAAAGCTTAGAAACAAACCGTGCAGCCCAAGGCTAAAGAAGCACGAGGAGTGTGAAACACACCGACAATCACAAGATGTGAATTCCATTGGAATGAAAGTGAAAGGAGACTTAAGAAAGTCATAAGGACCGACGCATAGAAAATGCAAGGACACACAAGTAAAGAACACTTGTACTGAACCAGAGAAACTGGCATAATTCAGAATCCACTGATAACCGAGGAAGCACTACAACTAAGTAGTGGCTTAACCTCACCCGACAATAAGTCGGAGGACCAAGTGAATGATCACTACAAATACAACAGTATGCATATAGATTGCCAGAGAGCCGGTTATAAATCTAAAACTCATTGAGCTCACGCACGGTAAAAGAATACCACGCTTGATGGAATAAACCTTATTCCCACAATAAGAGGGATAAAAAGGTGATGTGTAACACATTAAGGATAACGAGAAGGGCGAATAACCCAAGTTATCAGGGTCGCGCAGCAGAAGCTAGTGGGCCCATAATTCCAACTGAAATACACCTAATGAATAAGAGGGTAATCATCAATGCCTTAAAGCCATTTAAACTAGAACCAAACCCGGTTAAGAGTTAAATAAACTCCGATGAAAATTCTTGATGCAGGGACTAACTAATAATACGGTTAAGACCCTTTGTTCAAGGAACATTGTATAATAGACCGCATGGAAGCTGAACCACTCCATGACGGCTGAATGCCTTCGACCAATGTTCAACATTGACACATGGTAGATTACGTGGGCATAATCCCTTTTAAGGGGGGTAGAGCGAAAACCACGAAATGTACGTTTTACGTGATAGGTGTGTAAACTACAATGCGCATAGCGCAAAAGAATTTGTTTTGATGTTTGATACTTATGTTACATAAACAGTTGTATTCACTCATCGTATAATTGTGGTAATTTGGGAAATAAGAATAGGAATGGAGTAGAAGAACTCCAGGGGAATGAGGATCCCGATTGGCAATAGTATGAGGAATGAGTGCATATGGGAGACTTGAGGAGTATAAATCGGTATGGAACTGATGTATGTGATGAGTATAAATCGGTATGAAGCCGATGTATTTTATGAGTATAAATTGAGTATAGCAAATTAATGGGATATTATACCCATGAATTTCCTAAGTATAGTAGTTGGAGAAGATGTAGTAATAATTGATAAGATGATTAGTAAGTAAGTAAGTGGATTCTATAAATTGGAAAATGTATGTGTGTGATTATGACTAGCAAGATTAAAAAGATAGAAAACGAAATAATGTTTGACGAGCTATCTGTTTGAATGAAGGTGGGAGGTGGAACTTGATTTGCTAGCGATCAAGGGAAACCGAACACAAATTGGGGTGGAAGGATAATTCAACACCAATGCTGATCACATTGGGGTTGAAGGACTCTGGAAGCTTCCCTTAAGGGGTCACAGAAATAACACTAGTAATAGGTGAAATTATCATAAATTGGAATTTGGGAGATGTATGCAAGTTTTCAAAATGAATTTCCAAAACTAGTTTGGTACAATGTTTTCTTCAAACCTGAGAACGAGGATCGGTTTTGAAACCTCTCCCACGGGCGCTAGTGGATCTTCCATGCCTAGGCACGGGTATCCGGTCGAAACCATAGGAGGTGAAGCTAGTTTTGAGTCAGTGTCAAGTGTTGATTAGTTTTGAAACCACTACACCGTTCGTGTGGCGGTCCTAAGTGACCGGTTGGGTGCGGTGACAGTGTGTGTTTTGTATTTTTCCAAGGGCACTGGGGCAGCGTAGTCCCGAGTAAGTATGAGTAAGTATGAGTAAGTACCTGAGGATATCTATATGTGCAAATGAATTTGATCTGAACCAAAGGACCGTAGAGCCAGAAAGAGTAAGTGCTCAAAGTCATGACGGTCGTGAACCAGAAAGCGTAAGTGTTCAAACGTGACTGGTACCTGAGGGATCGCTTGACATGGGAGAGGATGGTACCTCATTTATCTGCGGACGGACCCTATGGAGAGCTTGTAACGGATATTTTTGATTGCTATGCATGCAGTGACATGCTGTTTGGATGTGTAGTATACATCGAGTCAGACACTTGGAGTTTGACAAGTCATATGTAGAGGTCATAACCTTAGCATAGAGTATTTATACGAGTAACAATATTAATTCACCAACTTTGAGGGCAAAGTTCTTTAAGGGGGGTAGATTGAAATACCCCGAACTTAAATATGGTGATAAAATTATTATAATATGGTATTTAAGGGCCTAATAGTGCCTAAGTAATTTTGGAAAGGAAAATAAATCCAAAAGAAATAAAGAAATGCTTAAAAAGCGAAAAACACTAAATAAGCGTTAAATAACCATAGGAGGCTCAGTTAGTGTATTATATGGATTCCTAGGGCTTAATAATACCAAAATAATATATGGGAACAACTCCCGAAGAAAAAGGATCCAAATAATGTATTAAAACGCTAATAGAGCTTTAGCGTGCGTTTTTCGAGAAAACCCGAAAACGTGATTTTAAGTGGTCAAACGAACCCGTAAAAATTATAAATCATTAAGTAACAATAATTAAGAATTAATGGAAGCTTAATAACCAATAAAATTAAAGACACGAGAAAATTCCGGAAAACGGGCCAGGTTAGTGAATAGTACCGAAACCGGGTAAAATAACGAGCATTTTCTGTAAAAGACGAAAAACGCTCCAACCAGTAATACATGTGGGGTCCGGTTTTTAATAAGCTAATTAACCCCTCTCACACACTCACACACTAACTAAATAAAGCAAAAAACAAAAAGTAAAAGAGGTACAAAAGAGGGGGGATTCTCTCACCTCACTCTCTCCTTTCTCTTTTCTCTTTTTTCTTCCTCCCTTCCCAGCCGATTCTCTCTCCTTCTCCCCTTATGGCTGGTGATTTTTGAAGCTCTCAACAACCATCCATGGCTTCTCCACTTTACCTCCATGCTCTACCTCCATGTGAGCTCCAAATGTAAAAATAAATACATTTTCTTACTCTCCTCATCATCCTCTACATTTCTCTCTTTTCAAAATCTCGAAATGAGAAAGTTCATCTCCATGGGTTTTGCCCATTTGAAGAGAAAGTGGTACCAAACTAAAGCTTGGAGTCTCCTCTCTCCATTAAGGTAAAAATCTCCATAAAAGATTCAAGTTTTCTCCACCTTCTTTTGGTAGCCGATTTTTGGCCCTTTGTAATGCCTTATTTTTCTCTCTCTTTTGAGCTTCAATTCAACCTTGCAATGGTGGTGGGATCACCTTGTTGAACCAAGGGCTAAAACCCCTCCTAAAACACTCTAAAGGTAAACCCTAGAAACCTTGCTTTAAACATTTCAATGAACTAGCATAAATCTAAGGGTTAGTATATTAATTATACTTGTTTTTGTGTGCTTTGGGTGATGGGCATGGAGTTTGACAACTCCATTCCCCACATAACCGATTTGTGCTAGAAAGAGAGGAAGAGGAGAATTGGAAAAGAAAAGAAGGAAAAATGAGCTCAAGGTAAGAGCTCCTTCATAGTGCTTATTTTTAATGCATTAGAGTAATGGGAATGGGTAAACAAATAAAAGAACCTAAACTATTGTATTAGTATTGAAGTTTATGAATTTTTGAGTATTTGGGAACTAGTAAGTGAATTGTAGGCCTTAGAGCCAAGTATATTGGGTATGAATATTGGTATTGATGTTTGGTGGAGTAATGATGTAATGAGTATTGCTTTGTATTGCTGGTAGGACCCTTGTAAGGGTGTGGCTAGATTAGGAATGAATTTGATGAGGAAGTATGTGTGTGGATAAGTAAGAAAAGTAGGTGAACTATGGCAAAATTTTGGTAGGAATATTGCATTAATGGATGACTTGGTGAATGGGAGAACCAAGGTGTGTATTGGTGTTAGTAGAGATACTTAGTAACCATGGAATGGTAGTTGTGGTATGAGGATATAAGAATGTAAAATCTGTAGCAAATAGCATGTGAAATGCATTGGAAAAAACAAGAGAAAGAGTTAGTGTTTGTAACCTTGAAGATGGAGATTTGACTTGGGTATAGGTTGTGCATATGTCTAGAAATGAATTGGTATGGTAAATGAAGTTAGGGACAAGATGCAAAGTGCAAAGGAAAGTGTAGAAATGCACAAGTGTGCAAGTTGTAAAAATAAGAATGGAAATTTGTAGGAATTGGGCAAGAAGTTGATTATGGATTGGACCAAGGATTTAAGGAGTTTTAGTGAGTGTTTAAGTGTGTTTAAATATGTACAAAACATGTGGAAAGATTAGGGAATGATTGGAGGTGGATTATGAATTGATTTGGGGTTGAAAAATGACCTTAATAACAGTTTTTAGCAGGGTCCGGGACTTAGGATATGTACCCAGTCCCGAACCGCTTCAAAAAAAGGCCCGAGAGTGAATGCAGGAATTGGTCCGGGACTTAAGTCCAGGACCAAGTCCAGGACCAGGTAGAAAAATGAGTCGAAAGTACACATAAGTATTGGTCCGGGACTTTGGGTCCGGACCAAGTCCCGGACCACCCCCGAAAACTTGCAGAATGTGATTTTTATGGTTTAAATGATGGGGGATTGATTGGTAATGGTTTTAGAAGTTGTTAAGGCCTTGTTTGGTGATATTTAAAAGTCCTAAGAAGTGTAAACAAGTGTGGGAAAGTGATAAGTGTGAAATACATATATTTTTTAGGCTTTAATTCTTCCTATTTTAATAACAATTCATGTCATATTTATCACTTATCATATGCTTTTGCTTAGTCTAATATTTATGTGAGAGTTGATGCATATTATGTATCAAATGCAGGAAAAAGAATGTGGATTCACATCTTTAATTACAATGCAAGAAACGGTGTTATATATATAACACGTTTTCATTATAATAAAAGAATCATGCTATATCTAATGATGAGAATTCATTATCAATACATTTATATATACTCACGTTTCCAGGCTATCAATTCTTCACGTCATACTTTTGTTGTCGATCAAATACAATGGCTACAGCAGAGGAGGGAGATTGATTATTGTTACAATCATGCTGCAGCAGAATTTCATCATGGCCCCATCATTAGTTATTCATGTACAACACCATATATATTCAGGTCACATGCACATGGATTCTCACTTAGGATCACTCACGGCTGCAACAAAATGTTGGGTATCACGTCCGACAATTAAATATGATATGCATTCATATCTTACTCATCACTCACAACATGAGATTAATCGTTTCGCATTTATTTTGAAATCTCATTAGTATATGATTGTCGACATCATATGGTTGCTGCCCACCAATATTCACATGATTATTCACTCTCACATTCTGACATTCAGCCAGCACTCATGGGAATACACTCACGCAAGATGTGGACGGTGGCATTAATTTAATCCATCTCAATTTATTATCTACCATCATCATACTGCCAGAGAGACTTCTGCACATCAGGAGAATAATCCCTGTTTTGATTCACGCCTAGGACATGTTGGCATCACACAACATCCATGACGACGACCAGTACTCCACCGCCCCGGTATTCATCCACTCTGGAGATTCATTCACGTGGATACCACATTCAGTCGGAGCATATCAAATTCTCCAGTATATCCGGAGCGAGAGGGGACCAGACTCGCTTGCACCACGACCTTCACCACCCATCTTCATCACCATCATCCACCAACATCCATCCGCCTTCTCTCGTTTCCATTCACGCCCGCAGCCCACACACACCGACTGTTCCATCGGCATCAACCCAACAGACGACCACCACATTCAATCTTCATCAATATCACCGTACCACACCTTCACCACCGTACTGCTCTCGTCCCGACCTCTATCCGAGACCGCTACTACCCTCTGATCATCCATCGTCATCCCATCCTCATCACCAGCATCGACCTCCTTCATCTACCTAATATCACCATAACCCATTACCCATACCACCATCATCCCATACCCATCGGCTCTCCAGATTCATTCACGACACGCCTTTATCAACGCCGCCCCATTCTCACCACCGTCCCTGCCTTCATCCACGATCCCCATTCATCGCTTTCATTCGCCCAGATCTCGAACCGTCTCCAGTACGTATCAAACGCCCTCCGTTCCATCACCCACGACACTTACCAACTCCATTGCACAATTGACCATTCGTTTATGCCCCAGCCTTTCCATACCCGACATCACCATCCTCACACCCTCACTCAGCCTTTCTCCTTCGCACACAAAGAACCGCCACCGTTAACATACTCCAACCGACCCGACATATCAGACGACCATACATCATCATCAGTTATCATTGTTTTTCTTGCCGATTCCACACCTTCACCACCACGAGCTTACTCCTGCATATCACCGCCGCGACCACACTCCGGCAAATTCACCATCAATCTTCATTCGCTATCTCCATCACGCATCCATCGTATTATCGCCCACATCCATCCACAATCGCCTGGCGCCTCTCTTCAGCATCACCACATCAGACCACTCTATCACCAATATCATCGCACACTCTTCTGCAACATAGCATCACCACCGTCATCCTTTATCATTAATCACACACATCTGCCGATTAGTTCACCGTCAACACCATACCCTACAACGTTACCACCGGGTCGACGTCAGGTTGAGGAGAGCAGCAGTTCAACTACCGGCGCGAGCAAGTCAGAGGAACGAACCAACGTCAGAGGAGAGGCGTGACGAGTAGCAAAGTCCAGCGCAAGGAACGGGGTGAACCGAGAATAAACGAAAGGCTTAGTAAACTGCTTTTCATTTTGTTATTTTATTTCTTGTTACATTCTTGGTTATTATGTGTCATTTAATAATTGTTTTAATGTTTATTTTTGTCTTTGAAATAATGAGTGAGTAGTTTATTTTTAGCTTTCTTGACAATTATGCTATATTAATTTTTCCGTACAATTTTGTTATTATAGTTAGTTCGATTCCTGTTCTTAATGTGTTTTAATTATCTGGCCATTAATTAAGATAATTTTTGTAGTTTTCTAATCAACACGCGAGAGCTGAGATAGTAAACTAGACATAGGAAGTCGAATCTGATTAATGACTAGAAGCGTGATCCCGCCTATAGGTTAATCGGACTCCAATAGAAATTGTACTTTATGCGATTAGTTGTGTCCGGATTAGAGCATTAGTCTGCTGCTAGTTCTAGCAACTAGTTAGGATTCGTTAGACTTAGCCATTGACAAATTATATAAAGTTTCTGAGTGAATTATAAAAAGTTAAGGGAAGAGTTAATAATAAAATATGAAGAATTAGGTGAGCAGAACAACTCGGGGAGTGCCTTTTAATTATTATTTGTTTTAACCCGTTATTTGTTTTATTTTGCTTATTTGTTTTATTTGTTCTTTTAATTTCTTTGTTTTATTTAATTTTGTTTAAACCAGTGAAATCCATTCAAAAAGTGACAATTTCCTGTTTTATTAATTTAGCTTAGTTTTCTCAATTAGGTTAATTTAATTTGTCAATTAATTGAACAAGGTCCCAGAAGAAGAGGACGTTTGACAGAACCCAGAGGAAGTTGCATCTGATAAGGATTAAGCTCAGTTTTCAGATCACTGCAGGAAAGATCTCAAGCACATCAAACGTGCAAATGGTTAGATTGTTATCACGCCAAATAGCTCTGGAGCTTGTCAATCTGATGGGTAGCCTTAGCTTGTGTCTCAATCTAATGGAAAGATCGATCAAGTGGAGAGCTTGGAAGGAACTTAAGGCTCCAGTTATCAGTTGTTGTCAAAACTGGGAAAGCAAATGGTGTGGCTATCACACGAGAGTGTGTTGGTTTAACATGGCTGCTCAGGTTTGGGTAGTTCATATGATTAGTCGAAGCAGGCCCAAGTCTAGTAAGGCTGCTTCCTTTTGGGTTAGAGTAGAGTCAATTATTATGCTAGTTGGTAAGTTTATTACAGATGGTATCATGTGGCTGTATAAGAGCCTAGTTTTTGTCTCTGAAATTGCTGGTAGCAGTAGCAACAGAGTTGTTTATATGTTATTTTGGTGTAGTAGTCTGAGGAAGGATGTGGTCCTCTGTTCACTAATCTGGAGTGGGAATGTAAGACGTTGTAAACTCTTCTGTTAAGTTTTATGAATGAAGGTATCACAATTTGAATCAAAAAAAAAAAAACTAAACACAACATTTAGTCACAAGTTACTAACTAAATGTTTGATTTAGTCATAAATTATTCATTAGAGATTGTATCATTCAATAAATATAACAGTTTTTTTTTGTTTTTTTTCACGTCATAGTAAACGGATTTCATTAAGCTAACCCTTATTCAATACGTCCACATTGTTTTCAAACCCAATTTTCATACGTCAGTCTCAAGTCAAATTTCAAATTCTGGGCAAGGTTAAAATCCCTTGTAGCAATAGCTAAAAATCTTAATGCAAATTTAATTTAATGAGTCAAGTTTCAGTTTCAGTCATGATTGACATCCCATGTTATGTAACCATAGCACTCACTAATCTGTTCAACGCACGTACTCATCATCCCCCGTTTACTCTACCGTTTACTCTAACCAAGCATCCACAAATCAATATGCATCCCTGATTAAGACAAGTAAACAAAGAATTGCACTGCTAAACTGACTACACAAGTATTACACTTCCAGTACAACTTAGGAATTGAAATGGGGAGAGTAGTAATTTGCGACTGGTTTTTGTTCAAAATTGCTGCTTTCAATTATATTCCTGTCAATCTTGAAAATTTATGAGTCCCTAATTTTCTGGACAATAAGGGAAAGCTGTCTCGCGTCATTATGATAACCGACGGTTTGTATCTCTCCTCGGAAGAAAAAAACAGAACCACGAGAAACGAAATGGTATTGTAACATTGGTTATTTGCCAAGACTTTCAATTCAAACCAAAAGCAAATGCTATAACCAGTAGTGGGTAATACAAGAAAAACGACGAGATTACCTAGGTACGGCTTAATACAGTCTAACTCTTCATCGTGGTTTCCACAAAAATGAAATCCCCAAATTTGACTAAAGTAAGATTTAAATTAATGTACAAAACCCACCAAAGGTGGAGGGAGAGGAGTGTGGAAGATGAGTGGAGGTGGGGGGGGGGGGGGGGGGGAAACAGGGTAAAAGAAGAAAAGGGCTAAAAAAAGGAAGAATAGACAAACACCCAAAAAAGAAATAACGAAAAACGAAGAATTTTGAAACAAAATGCACCTGGGAAATGCCCAATTGTGATTCAACTGCTACAATAGCCATACAGTATCGTCACCTCCACTGTAGAAAAGTTCAAGTATGAAGAAGGGAAAGCTGTCCCTATAGAGTCCTCGGCAGTAGAGAGTAACCATTCATCTATAACACAACTTCATAACTCCGGATGGAATCTTATAATTTCACAAATCTCGGGGAAAATTGTTGATTTGACCTTCCTCCAACACATCCTTCCCGTCTAACTTGTACGCTATTCGTATACGCATGACAAGAGATTTCTGCGAGAGACGTCAAATGTCAAACAGAAACCATGATGGTCATTATTATACCAACAAAAAACCATGATGGTTATTATACCAACAATGATGCTTATTATACCAACAAATGTTTATTATACAAACAAAAAATCATGATGCTTAGTCCATGACGCTCTTGAAAAAATAGACAGATACTAAATTAGTGTTTGTAAATGGGCGTGGGGCTAATTTTCCTTTGTGAAAAAACTAATGATACAGGTGTGAGCTTCTTACCTTCCCATGCTGACTATTCGTAACACGTAAAGTCTGTGTAATAGAGCCATTACCACTGGCAGGAAGACTGCTACCACTTGCAGGATCCAGGTGCAGCTGAAGGAACTGCGACAACACAGCACCATTATTCTCACACAGTGCCTTCGCATAGGAAACTAACAAATGTAACACCATGTATCACTCTGGTCCAATGGGCAAGATAACCATAATTGCAAGTTTTGTTACTAACTCTCTACTTCTTAGATTTAGGATGCAAGAACTAAGTACCTTCGGAACTGCCGCCTGGAATACAAAACTGGAGTAGGTGTTGGGTGACAAGTTGACAAAAGTTGACTTGATCACAGTTGTCTGAGGATTCGCGGGAGACTTTGAGAAATCAAAAGTCATCTTTAGGGAGCTGCTCTCATATGCAATGACGGATGGATACTGTGGACCATTGTTCTCTGCCATCCAATGACATTATTCAAGCAGTTAGATAAGAATCACAATTGTTGGAGATCAGTTATCAACAAACTTTTTCAAACAGTGTAAACAGTACCTGGCCCTGGTGGAGTAGGAGCCAGGCCACCCAATAAATCCATCATAGAACCAGATCCAGCTGAAGCAGGGACAAGAGCAGAGTTGGAGAGAGACGCAATACTCTCCAGCGGTGCAATGGGATTTTTGACTTCCTGCCCCAAAGATAAAATATCAGAAGTTGATACTTTATCTGTAGCAGGTGGGGTTCCAATTGTTAGAAGGTCCATTAGTACATCTGTGCCAGTTTTCGGAATTTGACTTGTACCTACAAGGTTAAAAACACACCCAGAATGAGGGGGAACCTCAACACCTGTAATATTAAATTATAGTAGATCGTTTCACTGACTTCGCCTAGACACTCCTCTCTAATTCTCCAATGAGCATAGACCTACTATCAGACCCTCTAGGAGAGAGAAAAAAAAAAAGATCCTACTATCAGCACACAAGTGGTAGATCATAACAACCTGGCACTATCAAAAAAAAAAAAGATCATATCAACCTGGCTGTGATGGAGTTGAGAGATCAACACCGAGAAGATCATTAAGAAAATCACCCCCAGAAGAACTTGGAGCAGGAGCATCATCAGCACTTAGATCAAGCAGATCTACCAATGGAGCAGCAGCCGGTTTAGCAACTCCATTAGGGAGATTAACTGAAGGTCCATTGGTGCTCGATAAAGCAGCAGGTAAAGCGCCAGCCCTTCTTCCACTGTATGTTGCTTCATCCAGAACAGGCATTCTCTCAAGCAACGAACCTCTGCAATGTCACAAAGCTATCTCAGAATGCAGGTGGTTTTGCCCATATGATAAAAATCGTGAGCAATTCATTCACTTTCTTCTCTCCAGTCATGAACATAGTACCACTGAGAATGCAGGCAAGTACCATACACTATAAATAATCTAAGTAACAAGTAAGTCACCGTTACAATACCGAATATTCTGGTGCTTTTGAATGATTGAATTGAATTCAATTGATCTTTGCTGCAATTCAAGGACAAAGCTTCCCTTGTTCTGTGAAATCATGTCCTTTACCCTCCTAAATGAGAAAGAAATGTGGGTCAAGTCATGGTGTAAGTAGTATCACTAATTCACATAATGTATATAAAGTAATCTAACTAATGCAAAGAGAAAAAAAAAAAAAAGGAGGCATACTGAACTTACTGAGAACAAGCAGGAAAGCGAGAAGAAAGCTTTAAGAGGGAAACCAGACACATAGCACGGATAGTGAGATCAGAAGTATGATGCTTGATGGCAACCTCGAGCACATCCACAGCATCAGATTCTGTTACCTGCTTACAAAGAAATGGTGCAAAAACTTTGACATATTAACTTGTGAAGATATCTTGCTGGTGAAAAGGTGAAGTTATTATCCACCATCCCCTACTTCACTAAACAAGGGATATCAATAAACACGCAAGGGCAATGTTGTCAAAAATGAGTAGAGAATCTGATGGATAATCCAGAAAGGACTCACTGTTATGGGATCCTCGATATCAAGCATCCCCACATTATTGATCAACATATCACCATATTCTCCAATACACCAGACTGCTACTTTTACTAGAGTTTCCTGAAGATGAAATAAATCCATGAGTCATATAGCAAAACCCTATTCATGTCAAATCAAGAAGATCAAAGATATTTCCACCTGTTCCACAGAAGCCTGAAGTGCTTTGTATAGTGACCTAACTGTATACCCATGAAGATCAGAAGCATTACTTATCACGACTATAAGGCCATGCCATACTTCGTCTTTCACAAAGTTACCCGCCTACAAAAAGTTCAGCCTTTTGAGAGGACAACATAATTGACAATATATGGCACCAGAAAGAGAACGCTGAACCTATTTCCTATTCTTTGCTGAAGATTAATTACCACAAAAAAATGCCCTGAAATATAGCATATACCTCAGAAAGAACTTTTATCATTTGATCAATAAACCACATCTTCTCAGGCGAAAACCTATAGCACCAAACAGAAGCTTAGCAGATAGTTATAACACCTAGATAACAGAGTAGTTGATCAACTAGAATACAAAAAGAGAAAAAAGCAACACAATAATGTCTAGCTGATATTAACTGTTTCAATTCCAAATGTTTGAAGATATTCGCTAGCCTCTAGCACTATCTATATAATCATATTTGAAGATATACATAGATTTAGAAATTCAGAATTATCACTGAGAACTTGTTACTTCATATTGCATCTCTATTGAATACAAAAGCAATAGCTAATTCTTTCTCAGTTTTGGTTCTGTTATTTATTTATTAAACTTGAATATAACAGATAATGCTCTCTTGAGGAAAAGCATCACTTAAACCAGTAAAAAGCATTACTTATCCAGTTTGTATGCCAACGTATCTCCTTTCTGCATAGAATTTACCTTTACACGCAAAGGTAAAAGTGAGCCTCAGCAGTATCACAATATTACCAGTTAAGATATACAAGGACTTACAGTTGGATATATATGATCGCCCTTTCTAATTTATAATTACATTATGACTGCATTGACTGTCAGAAACTAACTCTGAGATTAGCCAGCAACATCAAGTAGCTATTAGTACTTCTAACTCAATGAACCATCACTGATAGAGGTGTTAGGGGCTTATCAAAAGCAAAAGAATAGAAATAAGGATTTTGATCTAGCGACACAACATTGGACTTCACATACTTAATAAAATAAAGAAATAAAAGCTAATGCATTATATATATATGGAAAGTATGTAGTAATATCCAATGTTAAACATACTTTTCAATAATGGAGCAAATTTTGGCTGTAAGATCTCCCTTAAATTCTTGTTCGCTTACTTCCAAATAGTCAACCAACTCTTTGACCAATGGTTTTACGTTGCTCTCATTGACTAGAAGATAAACTAATTCAAGCGCTCTTTTCCTGATTGAAGCATCAGAATCCTGGAAAGTGAAAATTACAAATTCAGAACAAGGGCTATTTAATTAGATAAGAAAAGATATTAAAAACAAGGCAGCAAGCATCAAGGAGAGAATCGAATGCAACAGCATCAGACGCATATCTGAATAAATTGAACTAAATGTGAGAGGGGGGAAAGTTTGAAAATATATATTCCACTACTACGGCAATTTCCAAACAGTCATGATGCGAAGAGGGACTTTCCATCATAAATCCAAAATTTCACAGATAAGGTCCAGCTAGTCATTCAAACTTACAATTTAATCAGATAGAGTATTAGAAATGTCGCGATATAATAAATTAGCACCTACCTTGACACACTCCAAAATTGTTGCTCTGTGCCTTTGAACTGCTTGAGAATCAACTGTCATAGCTTTCATCAACATATTTAGAGCAACATACCTGGGGCACAAATTATAGAACATTTAATTCGATTGAACAATTGGATTCTACATGCAAGCAACAGCAGCAAGGACCTTAATTGCTCATATATGACTCAAAAATGACTGATAGCAAAATGAAGGCAAACTGCTCAGGGCAAACACACAAATAATGTTTCAGTAAGGAAGTTCAATTATATTTGAGCCTGTGCTGTGTCCAAAGGCATGTGGTACATCTTACTCTTGACCTCAACTACATAGTTCTCACCAGGTTCCCATAATCTGAGCACTACTAAATGTGCCTCCCATTTATCGACATAATCAAGATTCTACTAGCCCCCACCCAGAGCACATAGCTGACACTATGCTAACACGGAATTATTACTTTTGTATGGTTTGCTACAATATAGGTTCCACTTCTATCAAAGATGGAATATTTATATCACTAGCACATATAAGAATACAAAATCTAGCAAATAAGTTCTATAGTAGCAAAGAGTCTTGGCTGGAACTCAACACTTGGACAAACTTTTTCTTTGTAGGTTTACTCGATTTTAAGAGATTCTGAGTATCTTTTGGCTACACAGAAAATTGTAGATGTGGAAATACTGTAAAAATAGAGTTACAGTAAGCAATTCAAGCAAGCAATAAATATTCGTTTTACCGTTTCACTACAAGTACCCATGAATCTCATTTCCTTTCTCAGATCCAAGACCGTTTCTAACAGCAGAAAGTTTCAGGGCTTCCATAGCAATACAAATCTTGCAGGATTAAACATGCAATTTGACTCCCAACATTTAAGAGGGTAAGTTTCTAGGCCTTGAGCTTAAACTTTACATTAAAACATAAAAATTCCACCCTGAGGCAATAGATTCAGCAAAGAACCAATGTTTGCCGTTCATCGGTATAATCTTATAGTCACTTACTGAAATCACAGTAACAAGTGATAAAAAACAATCATACCTGATATTGTTGTCCCTGTTCGATAAGAATCTCCCCAAAATATTAATAGCAAGCACACGCAGCCCACTATTGTCTTCAATGCTCATAATTGTTTCAACACATTGATAAAGAATGGCATTTCCAGCATTTTTGTTGGACTCGGTTTTTGTTGCCACCTAGAAAGAGTTAAACATTCGTGAAAATCTAACAAAGATGTACCCCCTCCGTCTCAAAGAAACAGTCATTTTAGCTTTTGGGGCAATAATTGAAAAACTTAGCAAGATGACAGAGTTTCTTGTCAAATTACTTAATCCCATATTTATTATCCTTAATCTTTTACTTTTGGTAGTAAATAATATTGGTACAATGGGAAACGTATTTAAAATTATGCATTTTAAATGTAAAACATCATGTACTCAGAAACTGAGCAAATTCACTAGCACGACCCTTATTATGAAGCAGAGAGAGTATTTGGCTTTAGCAACAAAATAGTAGAACTAGAATGGCATATCAATCATTCCATTTACTAAAACAGCACACTGAGTCTTAATTTGTACGAGAAATTTGGATGGATTTGGCAGAGCAAGTGCAACACATTAAAAAAATTGATACAGGAAGAACTAAATTCAAGTATTCCTAACAGTAACCTGCAATCAAACACCCAAAATATGATTACTGCTAAGTTAATTCCAAAAGATACACCCAACTGGCTAGCTCTTTCATTTTGCAGCAAGATGACAAGCAAATATTCCAAGATTATTCCATAACTGGAAATAACTAGTTCATTCAAAGTTAACTCTATTCTAACAACCCTAATGGAAAAAAATTTAATTTCAGTATCGAGAAGAAAAGGCTTTAAAATAACAAAAACAGAATATTTTTTAATTTCACAACTAACCTGAGCAAGGATATCATTCATAGCATCACTAGCTTCAGCATCTCCTTCACCCAGAACACGTAACAGCTTTAACAATCTGATTTGAAGAAAGGGATCCGTAATTCCAGCAATATCATATTCTGGTGCATATGGACTGTTCGCAAGGTCCTTCAAAAGTCTGACCAAACCATCTGTGCATTTCTATGTATATACAAGAGAAAAATAGATTGAATACACAAGTTAGATGCCCCATTATGCAAGCAATACCACTCGAACGTTGATGTGTGCCACTAAATTTTAATGATTACTGCAAAAGCTGATACAGCTGCTCCAGCTTGCACACATCAAGTACCAAAGGGTAACGAGCCCCAGAAGAGCTACAAAATCCACTGAAGTTACAAAAGCCAAGTCGTATCACTTCTCTTATCCATTCACATAAAGGATTCCAGCGCATAAGAAACCATCCCAGACATTTTAGGCCGAATTACAAAATCCACAACTATCTAGTAAAGTTAAAGAGCAGCAAAGCATCTCCAGGTATCCAAGACAGCATCATCTGTGCCTCTGACATTTCCCACTTTGTAAAATATTCATAAATTTAACAATGATTTCAGGCTATTTAAATGGAAGTATCACCTAACATCAACTACCAGAATCTTTTCTCTCTAAGATACAAACTTATAACAGTTTTTTACTAATAATTGGTAACATATAAAAACAATATTTCGCATCAAGTCTGTACCAAAATACTTACCTTTCTAAAATAATCAAGAGCATCCTCACTAACTTTACATATTTCAGTACAAAGTTGAACTCCAGTTATAAGAACTCCATGGTGTTTTTCTCTGAGCAAAGCCGCGGCAGGATTTATGAAGTTCTCGGCCAGGTCAGGAACTTTCTTTATGATCCTTATAGAGCATAAAGCTGCCTATTTCACAACGACACCAGAAACAAACCATGATGTTGACCAGTGAAAGAATATGCAGCTACATATTGCAACTTGAGCTTACACAAAATGCGCTGATAGGGTTTAACAAAAATTTCAAACCACCTCAGAAGTTCAGAATTCGAACATAAGCACTAAACAATTAAAATGGCAATTCTTATTATTAAAACAAAGGAATAAAGCGGTAACAAACAGTAAGGACAAATAAAAATGTAGTTAAGTTTCCATCATCTGAAGAACAGCGAGCTGAGACTTGGTTAATCTCAAGTTAAGCAAAGTTAATCATGAAAAACTGATATAAATAAGCATGGAAAGATAAGTGAACAGTCCTACCTTGTCAACTTCTTTGCACTTAGACTACAATATAGTTCCCTCTGTATAATACAGAATTAAGTATCAAGAGCAATATATTTTCTCCCCCTTTATCATATAACAAGTTTACAGCACAGTTTGGCAGCAATATGGTTTTCCATTGAACTTCACCCAAAGCTCATACGTTTAGTAATTCATCCTCAGATCTAAACGGAGTATAATCTAACAAAATCCAGGAAGAAATAGTGAAAAGGATCGTACTTTCTTCCTAACATTAGGATCTCGAAATTGAAGCAGTCTCTCTACTTCTGGAGCAAGATCACGAGCCATTTCTGCCGAACAAATATTTCCAAGAGCACAGAGAGCAAGCCCCACAATATACTGGTTAGTGTGATTAAGATCTCTATCAACACATTAAGGATCACAGAAACCAACAAATCACAGAGATATTTGTGTGGTAAAAGATAGTTGAAACGGGGAACAAATTAGACAAGTGCTAGTAACAATGTGCGGATACTGCTTCAATGAATTTGTGACCAGCATTAGAACTTCCTGTCTTTCATCAAGAAGCAACATAAGACCAAGATATCCTATTCTTTTTTCGGGAAAACCAGGGGATGCAATCAGCTTGAGACACTCCATCTGGCCAAAATGTGTTGGGTAACCAAGCATGTGAATGAACATTAATTTTGCTAAGTTGCGGTGCCTATAATCAGGATCATTTTCACTGATAGCAGAGCGGATTGCGGCACACTCTTTTCTAACAACTCCCCGCTCCTCTGCTGCAGTTTTACAAGCCCGTATAGCCCGAATCATGTCCCTGCATAAAGTAACATATGTCAACAAAAGCTGCAGTGCTGACTAACAAATTAGCTTTGTAGGACTAAACTAACTGTAAGTCTTTACCACTGATACTGTAGGGTGAGTAATAACATGGTGGAGGAATATTCAATGTCTTTGTCACAACAAAGAGTAAATTTTTAGCCAAAATCAATGTCACCAAATTGATAGTAAGATGGTTGATTCATCAATAAAAAAAAACTTATAGCAGAGATGTTGCTCTCTCAATATTTAATGACCTAGTATTCCCAAAAGGCCAAAAGAGAAGATATGATGCTCTCATCATATTAACCAATAACAATGTGTCTTTTCTCAATTACAATATATTAAAAGTGAAATTCATTAACTCAAATAAATATGCTTATCCACTAGAATATGGATTACTGCAAAATTTAAAAATATCCAAGGTGGAACTTGAGTACATAAAGACCTATTACTTTAATATCTATCTCAAGTTAATGTATTTCTCATCAAAGTTAATCTAGTTTGTCCTACATGATTGCTAAGCTTATTCCTGCATCTAAAGTTGGCATTTATAAACCAAATATTTCAATCGACTACTTTTTCTTGTCATAATGTCTTTAGATCCGTAATTTGAAAGATGGAATATGATGATGACCCAAATTCTAAAAATAAATATGTTGATCAATGGAGAAGGTACATGGCAGCTATGAATTTCAAGAGCGCCAAACTGCACTGATGTTAATCTCATCATATTTCTCAACAAGGTATAGACACAAAGATAATGCAGATATGTATGAGCCAGGAGACTGTATCTTCTTTCATGTGATGAGCCAAGAGAATGTAAGCAGTAAACGTACAAGACCTTTGGAAAGAAAAAGGAACGAAAAAGTAAAGAAAATCTACCACATCAGTGCAGAAAAATCTTATGCTCAAATCTTAGCAGTGCAAACTAAAATCTTAGAATCTGCAGATGGATATACCTACAACTTAAAGCAACACTCTGCCGAGCAACATGAAAGATTTGAAGAGCTAGTTGCCTAATTATGGGTTAATGAGCTCCTGGACTCTTTGAAAACCAAGGCCTATGAAGGCTGAACAGGCCCCATACAATAAGAAAGGTCTGGGGACATCAACTATAAAGAACAGGACTAGTTACGATTGATCAGCAGAGAGACTTCAAAGTATATTAACATCGAAGGCAGTGCGCCCCTATCTTAAAGCAGTAAGAAATTGATGTTATCCACTAGAAACTTCCTAATCTTCAACATATGTGTAAAGCTTGTTTGGTCATTTTTTCTCACAACTAACTTTTAAGCACTATACTTTGAGTTTCTCACTCGACCCAGACTATTCTTAAACATTCCATTACCTAACCATCAAACCCATACTAATTCGGCCACAAGAAGCATTGTTGCTAGGAAGCCTGCAGGGAACTTTACTGATCTAAAGTACAACAATCTGCAAATCATTGCTCCTGTAAGTAGCAAACAGTGTATGCCGCCCAAAAACCATACCCATAGTATCCATTTCAGCATCATAACTACAATGCCCCCCTGTAATCCGCTGAGCCCTTGCCTGCTTAAGGCCTCCTATGAGTCAATGCAACTGGTGTATGCCGCTCAGAGTAATTTAGGAGCCAGCATAAAAAATCATCATTGTTATCAGTCAAATTATTAACATCAGGAGCATGAAACTAGACTTAGAGCTTGAAAGCTATGAATTACGATGTTGGCTATGAGCTAAGTTAATGTTCAAGACGCAAATCGAATTAGCCATTCCACTTCTTATAGCAGCGCACTTGCCATGACGATCATCACAAATAGATCCAATCCCAGAAACACTGAACTAAAACGGCATCATAACAACACCAATTGCTGACCCGATCAAGCAAACAAACTTGTCGAGAGATGAGAGACAATCCAAGAAATTCAAAAGGATGCATCAAAGAGAAGAAGAAGAAGAAGAGTTCGATCTAGCAAAGAAGACAGGAAAGTAGAGTGACCTCAAACGCGTTCCCGAGGAGAAGGGATTCATGATTGCGGGCCTTGAGGAACGAACTGTGATGGCAAAGCCGAGAGCCCTTGAGTCGATGCCACTGAAATATATGCCCCCGGGAAAGCAACAAAATTAGGGTGGAAGGAAGCTAAAATCTGGACAGGTAGAGAAGAGCCTAGATCGAGCGAAGGATAATTCGGAGGCAATGGGACACGATTAGGAAAGGAAGAAAGGAGAGTGGATCTGAGGAAAAACAAATACAGAGGAGATGAGAAAGAGAGGAGAGAGACAGTGAGACGAAATTGAATTAAATTTTAGTGTATAAGATCATTTTTTTATTTGTATATTCCATTTCTCTCTCTTTTTGTCTGCTCCCCTGTCGTCCGCCCGTAATTGTGCAAGCAACTCACGGTGCGCTTGTTCCTCTAGTTACTGCTACCATGGCTTAAGGAATAGAAGTGCTTTTGCTGCTGCTACAGATGATTTCATAAAAAAAAATTACATTCTCCTAACTAACTTGTTTTTATTCTCGGACAGTTATTCTTATAGAATTATAAAGAGCCATTGTAATGGTATAAAGTATAATATGGTTAAAGGGTCATGGTAGTTACCGGAAGGATTACAACTTGAAGGATTACTACCCGGAGGATTACCATCTGAAGGGCTATTATATGAATAAATATTCTAGTCCTATGCCACGTGGGCCAGTAAGATGAGTACTAGTTTTACTATCAAAAGTCTATAAATAGGGGAATGAGAGCTCATTTGTACGAGGGAGGAGTTAGAAAAGGTCAGGGCTTATTCCAAAAAGCTCTCTAGCATTGTAACCTAGGAAATGAATAAAGACTTTATATGGAAGTGGATGTAGGCCGTATTGTTGGCCGAACCATTATACATCTTGGTGTGGAAACAAAGTCGGGGAGCATCTCGGTAGAGTTGATGTGGAGCATCTCCCATACCATTTCAGCCATCTTTAGGTGTCGTTCGGTGGGAGCGAGGGAGTAAACTCGGCTCTAGTTGTGTTAGGATAAAGGTGTCTATATGGATGTCAATGGATCGGGTTTCGGTCAAGTAAAGCATCACATAAATTCAGATTTGACCAGTAATCTGATTATATGTCACCCGTAATCTGATTATCTGTCACCGATCCGTCATCCGTTTATCTCTAGTTTTCATTCATTTATTTAAATCAGATGAATAGTGGATATCCGTTTAAAGTTGTCATTCTTGGGAGTCTTTAGTTAACATATGGTGACTGAACACATACACGTTTTACAATGTTTTAATCAATTATACATTGACAATTGTTTTGCATGTTTTTAAAAGCAGTTTAAGTTACTATTCGTACATGTACAAAACCTCTTAACCTTTAGAAGGTATACATGTTATTTTAAAAAAATTGGAGGGTCAATATGATGTCTCTTCTTCGGCTGTTTGAGAAAGGGTTGATATAAACTTTTGGAAGGCTATTAGTTGGTTTTTCCAAGTGTATGCCTTTTCCCTATATCTCTACACTCTACTATCTTCTATCCATCTCTTGCTTTCTAGTTCCTCTTCTTCTAAAATGTGTTGTCTCGCTTTCTGTTCTTTTTGGAGCGTCTATTTTGTGATTGTGAATATAGACCACATTCTTCAAAGGGTGTGCAGAGTTAAATTCCATTATGATGAACTTCGTCCTATCATTGTTGATGAGTAGGAACCTTGAGAGTTCCCCCTCAAGTTATCTCCCTTACTTCCATTGGTGGAATTTTTTGTTCTACTATCACTGGTGCATAAACGGTCAAGACTCTGAAGCTCAACGAAGACATGAGTAATGCACTAGTCGACAAGAAAGCAAATACAAGAAGATTAAACACTCGACACTTGCTAGCTATAGCGAACAATCTAAATATATATATTTTAATAATTGTGATTGATAGCCTTATTATGAATAAACAGAACTCAAGTTAACAAGTTTACATCGATATCCCATCTCCTCCCCTTTTCTTTGCGGTTAAAGTCTTGTCGTGTAAAACCCAATTAAAAAATATCTTACAAACAACCCTGCATATTGAGAAAAAAAACTAATATCAATCATTCCCTCCTGCTATCATCAATCATAGTTTGTATCCCGGTAGCTACCAAGTAGGTTGTTTACCCTTATGAACATCTATGTCCTTATGAAAAAGGTTTTTACCACACTTTTATATATACCCCATACATTACCTTCTTTCATGCCTCTCCGCTATTTCTTCAAAGGAACCATACTACATACTATTATTTATCTTTTTACTAACATCTATCAATTCTAATATCCATTTGGTTTTAAAGTATAGCTCTGTCCCCACTTTTTCTTAAAATAAAGGGTATAACTTAAAAGGTGAAATAAGAAGTATTCATATACTTATGTTCATATCAAAGGGGTCAGATTCCACTAAACACATCATAATTAATGCTCCTTCCTTTTTCTTTTCGTTAAAGAAAGAATTGATGCTCATTATGTCTCCATATGTGTTATTCCCTATAAGTATTTTAACCAATTAGTAATTTTAACATTATTATAACCATAATTAGGGTCGATCCAATTGCAATTGACCCCACTATAAAAAACTTCACTTTTTCATGTTAGTTATATATCTAATTATATGATATTATTAAACATACTTTATATCTGTTAGGAATATTTTGAACTCACTCGAGATTTGTCTTCAACACAACTTCTATTTTTAACAGAAAATACATTTATAAATGGGAAAATTCACGAGATACCCTTGTTTTCTTTCGTAATTCACAATATACCCCTGTGATTTTCGTAATTCAACTTTAAACATGCTTAAATGTTGTCTAAAATTGATGAAACTTTACATGGACGATGCTAAAGTGTTTTTGGTCCAATATCAAATTTGAAGTTTTTTAAGCTCACATGTGACCTGTGGGACCCATGAATATGTGACTGCTCATTGGGTCCCACAGGTCACATGTGAGCTTAAAAAACTTCAAATTGATATTGAACCAAAATATAACACTTTAGCATCGTCCATGTAAAGTTTCATCAATTTTGGACAACATTTAAGCATGTTTAAAGTTAAATTACTAAAATCACAGGGGTATATTGTGAATTACGAAAGAAAACAGGGGTATCTCGTGAATTTTCCCTTTATAAATTATTCAAATATTAATTATATTGAAATACCCAACAAAATCATAAAATGTTACTATAATTTTTCAACAGAGTATAATGTCACTACTAGTAATCAAATTCTCTGGGAAAATTCACAATATACCCTTTTTTCTTTTGTAATTTACAATATACCCCATTTCATTAGGTTCCACAGGTCACATGTAAGCTTAAAAACCTTCAAATGTGATATTTGACCAAAATATAACACTTTAGCATCGTTCATGTAAAGTTTCATCAATTTGGACAACATATAAGCATGTTTAACGTTGAATTACGAAAACCAACAGGGGAATATTGTGAATTACGAAAGAAAAAAGGGGTATATTGTGAATTTTCCCAAATTCTTTTAAAGCTCACAATATGTACCTAAGTGTTAAAAATTCACAAAATTTCAAAATACTGTAAAAATATATAAAAACAAAAATATTAGAAAAACTGAAAAAGAACTAAAATATCATAAAATATTGAAAAGAGTAAATATTCCTTAGATTTTTAATAAATTATTCACTACCATAAAAAAGAATATAGAGTTCCAAACCATAAGTTATATCAATTTTCCTACCTATTCATACCAATTAAGTACCATAATTTACACCATATTTTAAATTATCTTTTTTCATACCAATTTAAATTATTTATTCAAAATAAATTATATTATATTTTCAACTAATAGTTCAAAAAAATATTTTAGAAATATATATTCTATTTGGTACATAACTTAATTAATGACTTAATATTTTGTAGATAACAAAAAAATATTATGTCATAAAATTATAGGTAAAGTAGAAAATAAATTTAAAAAATAATTATCTAAATATATTTAAAAATATAAAATATTTTATTTGAAATAATTAAGTAAAATTGGAAGAAAAAATAGTTTAAAAAAGGTATGGTAAAAATTATGGTACTTAATTAGTATAAATTATGATACTAATTAGTATAAATTGTTAAAAATGTTATAAAATTTTGTGTTTAAAACACTATTTTCTTTTGTATAGTACTGAATAATTTTTAAAATGTTAAGAAATATTATTTTCAATATTTTATGATATTTACAGTATATATATTTAATTTTTAAAACATTATTTTTTTATATATTTTTGTAGTATTTTGAATATTTTGTGAATCTTTTAAAACTCTAAAAATAATTTCTTAATTAGTGTGGGTATTTTTTTCTTTTGTTCAATAACTGTAATGACATTTCATAAACTTCTACATACACATAGTGATATTTTGGAACTTTTTTTCACATTTCATGAGTTAACCAATACTGTAGTGACAATTCATAAAATTTCCAAAAATTATAATATATCTTATACTTGCTTGATTATAGCTTTGTTTAAGTATAATTGTGTAGCCAATTAGTGTGTTTTACTATCCCCAACTTTTTTTTAAAGCACGACTTAACCAATCTTCTAACTTTCCCGATACAATAGGTAGCCAGTGCGGGAAGGTCGTTCCCAGCATGGAGCGGCTCTATATGTGGCAGTCCAGTCAACTACTGTTTATGTGGCATAATAAATTGAGTAATATTTGTATTAATTTTAAATAGTCATAACTTTTAAAATATAAGTCCAAAATAAAAAAAAATTGTGCACCATTGTTCATCTAAATTCAAGCTCTTCAAAACAAGACCAGTCATGGATACGTTTTGAAAAGTTTTAAATTTTATGTTAGTTATATGTACATATCAACATATATCAACGACACTTATGATTCACCACGTACAGTTTAAAATACACCATATAATATTAATAATACACCACAAAACAATAATGGTTCAGTATTTGTTCCGAAGTTTGTTATCATTCATCACCTATTAGTTAATGAATCATAATACTATTCTCAATGAATCATAATATCAAATTTAATGAATAATAACATCATTTTAGTGAATCATCAGTCACACATAAAAAGAAAAATTTTAAACAATAATACAACACAAAACAATGTTTGGTACGTAAGAAAAATACATCATTCACCATATAAGGTTTAAAATATATTACAATACAATAATAATAGACTAAAAACAGTAATGATTTTTTATCCGTTCCGGAGTTTGTTATCTAATTCACCACTTATTAATTAATGAATCATAATACCAATTTCAATGAATCATAACATCAAATATAATGAATCATAACATCATTTTAGTGAATCATCATTCACATATAAAAAGAAAAATTTTAAACAATAATACAACACAAACAATATTTGGTACATAAGAATAATACATAATTCATTCACCATATAAGGTTTGAAATACACCATACAACAATAATAATAATATACTACAAAACAATAATGATTTTTATCGGATTCGAAATTTATAATCTAATTCACCACTTATTAGTTAATGAATCATAATATCAATTTTAATGAATCATAATTTCAATTTTAATCAATCATAATATCAAAACTTGTAACACCCCGTCTTAAGCCATTCGTGGTTATCGCATCTTAACAGTAATACATAAACATCGCAGCAGAATTAAACTAATACCAGGACCTTGCCACGGTCTAATCATCAAGAAATACTGCTTCTTAAGTATTTACAACCGTATATCCAAAATACATCCACCAACCGAGTTTTAAGTATCTCCAAAAACACATAACATTTCTCAGGTTCAACTATCAACAGACGGGTGCACAGGCGCTACCCGTACTCAAAGTAAAGTCCCACCTAGAGCTACCCGCTCCTACACTCGTGGTGTGACTTCATGGGCCGCTTACCTGCAAGTGTAAAAACAGCCCCCAAAGGGGGTCAGCACGAATGCTGGTACGACCCTCTCGTGGCCCCCAAGCTAACGGGGCTACGACGACTAATTGTCGATAGCATGGAAGTTGATTAGCATCACAATCATAATATGAAATGCAATAAACAACAAACCACAATGAACATAAGTAGCTCAAATGCAAATGAATGACTCAGGCGTTCCCTTAACAAATGAATTAGATCTTAACCCCTTAGATCCACAATCTCCTTAACCTTATAATTGCCAACCGTTCCACTATTAGATTGGTTAGCCCTTAATTGGTTGCTTATTTTTGTAGGGCTTGGTTAACCTTAGCCGGTAGCAGTGCACTATCCAGCAATAAGCAACTTTTCTTAATTTGTTGGGGATGTAGGCTTGATCCCCCCACGCCATCCTTAATGTGCCTCCCACCTCAAACAGTAGTCCGGGTGGTCGGGTCGGTTTGTTGACCCTAGGCGACGAGTCCAACGACAAGTCTTATTTGGAAGTCGGATCTGATTCAGATGCCGACCTCCCCTAATACACATGTGCCGGTACCATTCCGGATTCCTCACTCCCACCCCAAGTTAAGGTTAGTGAAAGTCTTAGATACCATGTGTTAGTTAAACCTTGACGGGTACTAACCAACGTTCACCAATGTACAAATCCTCTCCTTAACACAATAAGTATAAAGCTTAGTTAGTAGCTATCCTTAAACCTCGTGGGTTAGTGTAAAGAAAACACATACACAACGAGAACATTAATATCCAGTTGCATGCTTTATCTTGTCTTAGTCATATCAAACAAACAGGTAGCACACAAGCCGAGGGACACCTCGTTAGCAAACAGGTCACAAGAAAGACTGTACCGTTCACCGTCGACGATCGTTTGGTTTATCTCCTTCCAAGTCCCAATTCACAAGTCCTAAAACATTCATTCAGTTTTAGGTTATTATTCAATTCAACTTAATACAATTACTTAACCTCCCTAGACATCAACTTTTACCCATTGTTTTTCACTAAGCCTTATGGTTTTTAACTTAACTTCTAAGTGCATCATTTCTTCATTATCTATTACATTTGTTCACCCACTTAATAAATACACCCTCCAAACGTGCCCTTAATAACCTTATAACATCAATACCTAATCATCCCCATCATTTCCTAACATTTCCCAAGCTTAATCATGATTTTGAGTGTGGTCCGGGACCTTGTCCTCAACCTAAGTCCCGGACCTATACTTAGTTCAAACTCTCGGCTGTTTTAATGTGGTGGTCCGGGACTTTGTATGGGACTTAAGTCCCGGACCATTGCAAGCTAAAATCCTCAGGGGTAATTTAGGGGGTGGTCCGGAACTTCTTACAAAACTTAAGTCCCGGACCCTATGGTTGAAGCAACTCTCGGCAGAAATTTTAGGTTGGTCCGGGACTTCACCCTGGACTTAAGTCCCGGACCAGCTACAGATTTCTTTCTTTTGCATTGTTCTAAGTGTTGTTACACTTGTTCTCTTCATCCATAAATCACCCAAACTTCACACATGATCTTAGGCATATTCTAATACCAAAATAACATCCTAAACTTGCCCATCTCCATCTCTAACCTTATAACCCAATTTCTTACACAATCTCTCAACACTTGTAATATTTTCCTTAGGTGTTCTAAGTGGTGTTTCATTCCTATCATAACCACTATGCCAAAATGTTTCCTCACCACCATAACATCATCTCCCAAGCATCTTTCACCATCTAGGTTCCTTTATGTAACTACATGAAGTCTCTTCACCTTTAGACACATTATTTTACTCTCCTCCTAACAAGATTTGCATATAACCTAAACACATTTCCAAACTGCCTTTGGTGTATACCAAAACACTCTTTTGATTCCTAGATCCTCCATGATAATGCCTAAGTCATTCTAACTCACAAGAACACCTTGAACTCACTCTTTTTCATCAAAATAACCCCTAAAGTTCCCCAGTACTACCTTAGTCATGAAATTTCCTTAGAACATCTTAAACACTAAGTTTCTTCATCAAATTTTGACATGGGTTCTCTAGTATATTGTTACACCTAAACACTTGGTTTTTCACCATCAAACAACCTAGATCACTCAAATCCTCATTACATCATCTTAACACACAATTTACACCAAAACTACACCACATCATCATATAGTGTAATAACTTAAAATGCTTGGCACTTAGGCCCTTAAATGACAATAATCTTAACCACTGAATTTCCACATATATTTGCCTTTGACCTGTGAATACACACAACAAGGCTCCCATTGAAATAAAATGCTTCTTGTAATTCATCTAAACATTGTTTAACTATCTCTTTTCTCATTAGCTCCTTAGTCACAAGTTCTCAAACATAGTCATTGTTTCTCCTAGGTTATATATAGCCCTTTTCTAATGTAAACCCTAAGCTACACTCATCATATACCTAAGTCCCATCCCTTAATGCATTAAACACCTTAAGGTAAGACATTTACCTTGTCCTTTTTCAAGCTTCACAAACTTTCTTCCTTAGATTTTCCTTGCTCAATCTCGGTCACCAAACCAAGTTCTCCTTGCCAATGTTCTAACCAACATTCAATGACTCCAATGAGTACTAAACAACACACTAACCTTAAGGAATAACAACCTAGGTTAAAAATGTGTTTTAAGGTATTAAATTGATTGTTTTACCTTGGTTTCTCAAGACAAGCTTGGATATGAATCAAGAAGGACCTCCTCTTGCCCTTGGAGAATAGGAAACAAGCTAGAACAAGGCATAAAAATGGAGCCCCATGAGTATAGATTTTCAGTTATGTGAAGGAATGGTGGAAACTTGATTTTTCTTATACATTTTTTACCTTAAGAGAATGGAGAAGCCAATGAACTCTCCAAACTTGAATTTCCTCCTTATATGGCGGTTTGGCTTGGCACCAAAATAGAGCTCTTGAAGTTTTGGAAAGATAGAAAGGAAGAGCTTGAGCTAACTAAGAAGAATATGTAATT
>CM041776.1:162497260-162693677 GCA_023374045.1 Limonium bicolor | reverse complement strand
TGTTTAGGTTTTGGAGCTAAAATGAGTAAGTAGTAATCAAAGGAAGATGGAACTTACATGGGGGCTGTTCTTCACGTCAATGGAGAAGAGAGAAAGCAAGAGAAATCGGTGGTGAGAGAGGAGAATGAAGAAGTGAGGAGAGAAGTCTACTAAGGTGAGATATTTATGTTAAAGGTGAATAGTGAATTTACTTACTTTTGCTTTATTCTTTACTTAGCTAGATAAGTGTGGTGAGTCACGCTTAAAAACCGGCCCCCTTGGTCAAATAAGGTGTATTGTGATCTTTGTTGACCATTTAGTTGACTTACTTTGACTAATGTCTTAAACTAGCACTATTTGGTTACTATTCACTAAACAAGGCACATAATTGTGAAATTTTTGATTTCCCATGGATTTAGACTTCCTAATGTGATACTAATTAGTACACATGTTAATTAAAGAGTAATGATGGACATTTAGCCACTCAAAACCCATTTACAAGACAATTTTTTCAAAAATGTGCTTTAAGACTCCTTAAAGCACATTTTGTGTTTTAACTTGTTTTCAAGCTTGGTTTTCTTTGGTAATTGGTTTAAAATGACCATTAGGATATTACTAAGGTCTAAGAATGATATTTGGGTGCTCACCCAAGTCTCTCCAAGCTTAGAGCACATTTTTGCTTAAATGCTCTTTTGGTGTTTCCTTATGTTTTCTTTGATTAAAATGGTTTCTTAATGTTTCTAAGGCATTATTTAGCCTTCTTATATCTTAGTTTATCACTTAAACACCATATCTAAGTTTGGGGTATTTCAATCTACCCCCCTTAAAAGAACTTTGTCCCCAAAGTTCACACGTGTACTAAATCATTCACGGTACTCAATTTCTTAATCTTAATACCACATCTTATATTCTCATTCACACATCTAAAGACTCAAAGGTCAATTACAAATACAATACATAAGTATTATACATATATCAAACTTATCACCAAAGTGTAGCAACACTTACACAAAATCACATCTTACACAACCAAACAAACGACAAACATGTTCGTTTCCTAACTCAAAAGCGAGGAAGCTCTACCCCCCTTAAAAAGGGGTACGCCCCGTACCCTATACAGACGATCTAGTCAGTAAACAAAGAAGGGTACTTCGCCCTCATCTTATCCTCTAATTCCCACGTGGCCTCTTCGACATCCTGATTAGACTAGAGAACCTTCACCAGTCGCACTGACTTATGGCGAGTGTCCCTAGTCTTACTATCCAAGATTCTCTGAGGAACCTCCACTGATCTCATATTCGGTTCTAATGTCAACCTCTCAGGTTCTAACACGTGGGAGGGGTGGTGCATGTATTTCTTTAGCTGTGAAACATGAAAAACATCATGCACTTTACCCAGTTCAGCTGGTAAATTCAACCTGTAAGCAACCGGGCCCACCCGCTCCGTAATCTTATAAGGACCAACAAACTTCGGGCTTAATTTGCCCTTCTGCCTGAATCTGAATACACCCTTCATCGGTGAAACTCGTAGAAATACCCGGTTGCCCACTGCGAACTCCAGGTCTCGTCGTCGAACATCAGCATACGACTTCTGCCTATCTTGAGCAGCATTCATATCCTCTCTGATTTGCTGAACTTCAGCCTTAACTTGTTCTAAGTACTCTGGTCCTATAATGACCGTCTCACTCGACTCATCCCAGCATAGCGGTGTACGACATGGTCTACCGTACAACGCTTGAAAAGGTGCCATCTTGATCGAAGCGTGATAGATGTTGTTGTATGAAAACTCGATCAGATGTAATTTGTCAATCCAACTGCCCAGGAAGTCTAAGGCACATGCCCTCAGCATGTCCTCTAGTGTCTGAATAGTACGCTCAGTCTGACCATCTGTCTGAGGATGGAACACGGTACTCAGCTTCAGTTCTGAACCCAACGCTTCTCTGGTAGCTCTCTAGTACCTTGAAAGGAATCTGGTATCTCTGTCTAACACTATGGTCTTCGGTATCCCGTGATGCCTCATAATCTCCTTCTCAAACAACTCAGCTAATTTGGTCACCTTCCAAGTATCCTTCATCGGGATGAATCGGGCTACTTTGGAAAGGCGATCCACCACCACCCATATCATGTTGAGACCTCCCCTAGCAGGTGGGAGTCCAACTACAAAGTCCGTGGAGATATCATGGAACTTCCACTCCGGAACTGGCATCGACTGTACCATTCCGCCCGGTTGTCGGTGCTTGAATTTCACCTTCTGGCAAGTGAGACACCTCAAGACGAACTCGGTAACATCTGTCTTCATCCCCGACCACCAAAAGTATCTCTTCATGTCTTTATACATCTTAGAGGCTCCCGGATGAATGGAAACTGAAGAACAGTGTGATTCCCTAAGTATACGGTCTTTCAGATCCGTGTTGCCCCGTGGTATGCATAACCGACCCTTAAGTTTGATCAGATCATCGTCGTGAAGTCTGAAGTCATATTTCTGACTCTCAAAGGTACCATCTGTCAGCTTCTGTCTGACCTCTCTCATATACTCATCTGTCCTCTGAGCCTCTCGCACCTCATCAACCAAGCTGGAGAAAGAGACTAGCGAATGGAGTGAGTGTGCTCGACGGCTCAGGGCGTCTGCTACAACATTGGCCTTCCCTTCTTTGTATTGGAGGTCAATGTCATAGTCTTTCAAAAATTCTAACCATCTCCTTTGTCTGAGATTCAACTCCTTCTGAGTGAATATGTATTTCAAGCTTTTGTGATTGGTGTAGATCGTCACACTAACCCCGTATAAGTAATGGCGCCATATCTTCAAGGCGAAGACTACAACTCTCAGCTCTAAATCATGTGTGGGGTAGTTCTCCTCATGTTTCTTCAACTGGCATGAGGCATATGCCACCACCTTGCCATGTTGCATGAGCACGCAACCCAGCCCTCTGCCGGATGCATCACAGTAGACCTCAAAGCCCTTGTACCGTCTGGAATGGTCAATCGGTGCAGTGGTCAGTGAGTCTTTCAAACTCTGGAATGATCTCTCACAGTCAGCCGTCCATAAGAACGGTGCATCTTTCTTCATCAGACTGGTCATCGGTTTCGCGACCTTGCTGAAGTCCTTAACAAACTTCCTGTAGTAACCTGCCAGACCGAGAAAGCTCCGGATGTCGGTAACAGTCTTCGGCCTTGGCCAAGTACGTACGACATCAATCTTCGCTGGATCCACCGAGATCCCAACATCCGAGATGACATGACCTAGGAAAGAGACCTGGTCAAGCCAAAACTCACATTTGGAGAACTTAGCATATAGCTGGTTCTCCCTCAGTATCTCTAACACCCTCCTCAGATGTTCCTCATGTTCAACCTTTGATCTCGAATATATCAATATGTCGTCGATGAATACCATAACCGACTTGTCCAGCTGCTCCCGGAACAAGCGGTTAATCAGATCCATAAATTTCGCCGGTGCGTTCGACAAACCGAACGGCATCACTGTAAATTCATAGTGGCCGTATCGTGTCCGGAATGCCGTCTTCTCAATGTCTCCCTCCTTAATGGCTATCTGATGATACCCCGATCTGAGATCAATCTTGGAAAACACAGATGCTTCCTTCAACTGATCGAACAGATCGTCAATGCGGGGTAGTGGGTACTTATTTTCACTGTCACTGCATTCAACTCTCTGTAGTCGATGCAGAGGCGGAGACTACCATCCTTCTTCTTCACGAAGAGAACTGGCGCTCCCCATGGTGATACACTTGGTCTGATGAATCCCTTGTCTAACAAATCCTTTAACTGTTCTTTTAACTCATTCATATCTGCTGGTGCCATGCGGTATGGTGCCTTGGCTATCGGTCTGGTACCAGGTAGCAGCTCGATGGTGAACTCTACCTCCCGAGTGGGTGGCATGCCGGGCAGTTCCCGTGGAAAGAGATCGGGGAACTCCGACACTACCGGTAAGTCGAAGTCGAACTCGGGGTCTCTCTCTATGTCCTGCACATAGCAGAGGTACACTTCTTCCTTCCTCCTCAATTCCTTATACATTGCCATAGCGGTGATGATCTTAGTCAAAGGCTCTCTGGGCCTCTGGCAGTATGATATCGTTACCCCAGACGGGCTCCTGAGCAGCAACCTATGCTCGGCGCAGAGGATACGTCCCTTGTGCCGCTCCAACCAGTTCATCCCGAATATAACATCAAATCCCAACTCCCTGAACTCAATAAAACTGACTGGAAAGTCTTCCCCCTTAATTCTGACAATGGCTCCTCGGTAGTAGCGAGTGCAACGAACCTTCTCCTTAGACGGGAGCGTAACCGTGAAGTCGGGTAGCTCATCAGCGTCTAGCCCCAACCTTCTCGCGAAAGACGCCGAGACAAAGGTATGCGAGGCCCCTAAGTCGAAGAGAACTGATGCCTCAATCCCATTAATCGGAAAGGTGCCGGTGAGGATAGTACCGCTGGCGTCGGCCTGTGCCTCTGTAAGTATGCTTAGCGCACCTTCCGTACCGAGTCCATGACCTAATTGTATTCACAAGCTTCATGAGTAATGATGGTATAACAAGAGTCGTAACAATTGATATGAACAACACTGTTATTTTATTAATAACCATCCTTTTTACAACATGTGCTTTAATCTTACATCTCATTCCTTATCCCATACTAACATTACATGGCTAATATTGTCTAAAGGTTAGGTTTAATCTCCTGGTCTCATATGCGTCACATTGATTACTGCTGACGGTGCTGTATTCAGCTTGATTCTCTTAATCCCATGGTACAACATCCTCGATTCTCCTCCCATAACTAACACATCCCCGGATTTAAGTATTAACTTATTAGCACGGTCCGCACGCTTCTGCTCGCCGTATAAAAATTCTGCATCATCTCCAATGGACCAAGACACTACGGGTATCCCTCTTTCGAGAGACTCCGTTGTCTCGTCCTTATCCTGGTGTAGTCCAAGTCGCCCATCTTTCTCGTAGAAGTTCACAATGAAATGTCTGCTTGTATGTCTGGAATCGGTTCAGCTTCCAACTGCTGAGCGATCTCCACGACTTGTGTAATAACCGGATGGAACTCTTCGGGTATCCCGGTGGTGAGACTCCATCTTGCATTCTCGTGGTCTGGTAGGTCCTGGCATACGGATTCCAATCCTTGCCTAAGCTCATCATCTTTAGCTTCATTCTTGCTCCCCCTGGGTACTCCGGTGTATAAAAACCTCCCGGTCCCATTCCTAGTTGACTGCATTTCCTGATGATGGCTATTTGTGCTGCTGGTGTCAGGTATCCCCTTAATAAAATCATACCTGGGCGGATAACCTGACATTGTTCGGGTGGAAAGTCTATGGTTTCGATGTCGGTGTACTCCGGGTTAGGTGTAGAAGGCATTGGATAGCGGATGTTGAAGCTTCCTAAGGTGGTAATAAGTCATATCTTACTTAAGTTCTAATCTTATCTCATTCTCACTTAAGTCATTTATTCACTAAACATGCATGATAATGCGGTAAGCAGGCAATTTTATTACTAAGTGGTTATAGCGGTACCTGGCCTCGATGAGGGTTCAAGCTCATCGTCCCGGTCCACCAGGTGTAGTGTGGGTCCCGACTTCTGGGCTACCCGTGGATTCTTGCTCGCCGATTGTTGCGCCCCCTTCTGACCGTCAGAACCAGCTCCCTGATCGGCCTTAGTCTTAATCTTAAAACTGGGTCTGTAATTCTTACTCTCCGGGTTCCCGTAGCACTCATATGCCCGGTGCCCGAGTACACCGCAAAAATTACACTCCACCTTATTCCCCCTACAGTCAACTCTGGGGTGGTCCCCCTTGCACCTCTGGCAATAGTAGTGTCGTTGGTAGCCACCACCGGTTTCCTTTCCAGTCTCAGTACCCTTTGGCGCCCTGGAGCGCAGGGGCTTAGCAGCATAAGCATAAGTCAGCTTCAGTGGCTCATCAGTAGCCTTCTCCTTTTCCTCCTTTCCTTTTTGGTTCTGGCTCTTTTGGGCTTGAGGCTGGTACTTCTATTTCTTGTACCCACCTTGCCCTTGGTGTTCTGTACTCTTCCCAACATTCTTTCTCTTGGCATTGTCCTTGTCCCTCAGCTGGACGGTTATCTCAACCTTAGCAGCGGCATGATAGCACTCCTGCTTGCCAAGGTATTAGTTCCTCTTATTTCTCACAAACTAAATCTTATTCACTTAATTATATCTTACTCATTCCTATTACCTGCAAGGTAGTATAGCTCGTCGGCCCCATGCCGTAGCGAAGTCGATGGCTAAGCCCGCCATAGAAGCGGTCCACCAGTATCTGGTCTGAATATCCAAGACCTGGCAGAAGACGGAGCAAGGCGGTGAACTCTGTAGTATCGTCCACCGTCATCTTGTATGTCTGCTTGAGCGCATCCAACTGTAGGTGCTTCTTCGTCTAGACATGGGCGGGATAGTACTTTGCTCGTAGCAACGCTGTGTACTGGTCCCAGCCGAAGTCTGGATTGGCCACATGCTCGGCCCTCACCAGCTTCCACCAATCGCCTGCCGCCCCCTTCAGGTAGAACGCAGCTAGACGCACCTTGATCCCAGCAGGGACGTCAAGGGTCTCAAAGGCGGTCTCCAGCTCGGAGATGTACGCCTCGAGCTTGGCGGGATCGGTCTCCCCCTTAAAATGTGCGGGTCGAAGATCTCCAAGTAGGGCTGTCCATTCGGTTTATTCGGTTAACCGAAAACCGAATTTATAACCGAATTAACCGTATTACGTTATCAAAACCGATTTAACCGAAAACCGAAATTTTGCTACCCATATAACCGATAACCGAACCGAATTAATTTTTTATTATTCGGTTAACCGAATAACCAAATTAATTTTTGAAACCGAATAACCGAATTGATTTTTGAAACCGAATAACCATAAAACTGAAAAAATGAAAGAAACAAACAATGAAAAAACCAAACTTACATACTAAAAAATTAAAATATCCTAAAAACAAACATATTACATACAAAATTTTAACAAGAAATAATCGTGTCTCTACCACTTAAACAAACCTTCAAATTATACAAAAAAAATACCACAAAAAAGGAGAGTAAACAATTCCATACTTCCATCTAAACTGAGACAACATAAATGGTTGCTGGTGGTCATCTCTAGTTCTGAAGATACACAAAAATGTCTATTTTTTTTAAGTTTTTTTCATTTTAGTTTACAATCCCACATATGTCAACAAACCTGTAAAATATACAGATACAACATCCAGATATATCCAAACATCTCTCTACATCATATTGTAGAGGATGTCAATCATTCTTTGTAAGAGAATTGTCAAAAAATCAAAATAATGATGAAATGGTCACAAATGACCAACAACACATTTCAAATGGTCACAAATGACCATATACAAACCATTTCAAATGGTCACAAATGACCATATACATATACAACTACCAAGATATTCATTGTACTCAAATGGGTCATCTTTCACAATCTAACTAGCCATAAATTTCTAAACATTAACGTTCTAAATAACAATTCGATCGAAAAAACAAAGTGAAAATCAAACTAAATTCATACAGACAAACTCCGCCCAATCCTCCAACATAGCGTTGATCGTTTGTCTGTCGTATTCGCCAACACTAGGGAAAACCTTTTGAAAAACAAAACAATACAAAATGAGTTAATCATTAAACAAATACATTAAAATTAAAAATATATATATATATGACTTCAACATACTTCTTAATTGATCTTGCATATCACCAAAAAGGGTGATTATGTCATGCATATATCCCATGACATAATACCCACACTCCAAACTCCCGGGTTGACGTGGACACTTAAACTGAGAAAAAAAAGGATTAATTACATAAGACATTTGTTCTATCAATGAAAAACAAGTGATGCATGTACCTTCACTGCAGTCCAGGGGACAACACCTCTTATCCTTATACCAAGCTGTGAAATCATAACACTTTGATATATACTGCACATTAAATGTCATAAATGTAATTAATAAAATAAGGATATCCATGCACAACAAAATCAAATTAAAAGAATTGAAATGCATAAAGAAGTGGTTTATAATGTACTTACAGGTTAAGGTGTGGCTTTATCTTGAGATTATTCGGTAATGAGTGCCGAAGCGGATCAAGATATAGTATACGTGCACGATCCAAACACAACACCAGTAGGACCCAATGACCACTATGTAATACCAAAACACTAACATGTCAGTATAATGTCAAAATCAACAAGTACAACATTTAATGGAATTAAAATGATAAACAAAGTTATTACTTTTGATGGTAGGGCAGCAGGAGATATTTCTTTCTCGCGGTGATGCTGTTAGTAATCGCACGCTGTAAGTAGACCTTACAACCTTGTACATCAGACGTCACAGCAGTGTATGACGTTCTCTCAGGACATAGAAATCCATACTTGGTAAGTGAAAAAGTTTGCATTTTCTCATGCAAAAACCTATTCATTAATTAAAAGATATAGTAATTAACATTGTTTCAGGGCATCACTTTATAACTTAATTACCAAAAAAGACTAATACTTACAGAATGAATGAGTGGACAACAGTGATAGGCACCCATTCAGATTTCAGGATGTCCTGCACGTCGTTGTCCACAAGTCGACTTCTAAAACTTCTTCATAGTGAAGAAGGTCAGGTTCAAAGCTAAGAAGGATAGAATCTAGCAGCTGGGAAGTCACGGATACATCATGCAACACTTTCATGTTTGGCCCCAAGCGTGCATATATTGAATCATCCACCAAGTTTTCTTTGGGAACGACATTGGTGGATGCTCTGTATTCAGAAGATATAATCTTTGACTTCTTTTTTTCAGGAGACTTTGATTTCTCCTTTAATGCCTATTTGCAATCGACATACATTACTAATCATGAACTGAACATCCACACACTTATAATTTACTACAATAACTATATTAAAGGTTTGTATTGGGCGTACCTTCATACACTTCTGAATCAGGCGAACAGGCCATTGAAGAAATGCACCCTTTGCAGACCGAACCGTGTTGTACTCCTCCGTAGGTACAGGGAGTTCTAAATCAGGACACGTATAAATCGGTTCGTCCACAGACACTCTCCCGTGATACGGCTGTAATGGCATGCCATGGACCACGTCATTCGAGCGTGATGTGTACACTCTTCCTTCTGCAACATGTATATTTTGATTGTTGTACGGGAGCAAGAGGTTGCAGTTTATTGGATCCTACAATTTAATCAGATTAGTAGATGATTGAACTGATAAATATGTAATAAACGATATGACAAGTAATAAAACAGTTAAAGATATAAAAATTTACCTGTACATATGCGTAAGGATACGGATCATTAGACTCGGTGCTTGTGTGCAGTCCAGCAGGATCAGAAGCAGGAGCATATGCATAAGAAGGATCAGAAGCAGGAGCATATGGCTGGGGTGCACCAGTCCCCTGACGCATTTCAGCAAGATCTCATTCTTCCACTGTTCTTTGATGTTACTGAGGACACGTAAATGCTCATCATAAGAGATCATCTCTCTGACTACTACTTCCTTTCCTCGACCCGGGGTTTCCAAATACTTTTCTTATCCCTATGTTAACCCCCCCTAACCCCACTGCTCGGCCTGGATTCTTTCTTTCCTAGCGCCCGAGACAGCTGGTCATCATGTCGATCAGGAGCCCAAGTCCCTTGGGTTACTTGCTCGTTCATTTCACCCTTTAGAAGTAAATGCATATAGGATTTATAATAAATTATAGGATTGTAATACTGAATTTGAAAAAAAATAAGGATTAAACAAAAGTACTTACCATCTTATCAATTTCCTTCGTTTTCTCGAAGGGATACAGACGCTCTCCAGTTTTTGGGTCTTTCTTAGTGCGTGAAAGCTTCCAAAATGTACCCCGTTTCTGGTGGTCATCCAGAGTGCTCATATCCGATGGCAACTCCCCTTCTGCCACCCACTCAGGAACTCTTCTGTTAACCCCTTTAGCACCCAGCAAGTGACGATATTCATTCTTCTTCGCATTCGCTGACTGGGCCTCACGATACTCCTATTATCAAGTAAACATACAAACACGATGATGATTAAAAACATATACATATGTAAACTTATTTGTATGTATATACAATACTTAATTATTTAAGAGTTAGTATGTACCTTCGTCTCCATCTTCTTATCATAAAACTGCTGCCACTTCTCTTGGGTTATTGCTGTGTAGATCTCCCAAGGCTGGCGTGCGTCGCCGTCAGGCCGCTTAAGCTTCTTGGTGATGAACCATTTGACCAGATCATGCTTATGATCTGAAAATTTCTTGCGCATCATCGATTTGACCATGGTGTAGTACTCGCTTTCTGCAGGTATTCGATATCGTTTCTGCATATCATCATAAATGAAAAGGATGTTAGTTATGCATACTTATAAATCGTATCAATAAATACTGCAACTATTGTTTATTTACCTGTACGATCTCAAACATCTGCTTCTTCAATCCTTCGTCAACCTGAGGCCAGGAGAGAGTGATATCACAATACTCTCGCACTATGATGCCCAGCTCAGTAGTGAAGTCTCCAGCCCATTCCCCAGTCGGCTGTAGATACTCATTAAACTGCAGCGGCTTCGACTCAATCTTTTTTGACTTCAGAGCTTTTGTAGGACCTCGAGGTTTTACGGTCCTGTCTCTGGGATCTGTGACCCAGAAGGTCCAGCCTGTGTGTCTGCAGCTGGCACATCAGACACTATAATCTCGGCGGTGCCACTACCCCCCTCATCAGTTCGGGCCCGTGACGTGCGGCCCTTCCCTCCACGTGTTTGCCTCTTCCTCGGTCGGGCTGCGTCACACAGAATCTCGCCGACCGGGTCGTCCATATCATCCATTTAACTGTCTGCACAGATAAACAATATGATATTAATAACAACAAAACAAATAATATAAAAAAATACGTAATCAGATATCATAAAAAATTAATATTTAATTACCTAACAAACAAACACATCATTTATGGTTTTTCAACCCATAGACCCTCATCATGATCAGACCTAGTATACACTACATCGTCTGGAATATCAACAATGTTGGTGGCAGGAACACTGTTAGAAAAGGGTGGTGTCTCATCAAATAATAATTCATCGTCATCAACATCTTGATCAACATTTGTGATCACAAATCTTTTCCCTGGTAAAACTACTGACCATCTGGAATCGATGGGATCTTCTATGTAAAATACTTGTTCACAGTCCTTGGGAAATATGAATGGCTCTTGTGTAGGACCAAGACTTGATAAATCAACCAAATTAAACCCATCATGAACCCGATAACCGTGTCTGTTATCCACCCACTTGCATTTGAAAATAACAAACTTTTGAAACTGATAATCAAGTTCCCAAATATCTTCAATACATCCATAATACAACCTCGAGGTTGAAATCGCTGAAGCTGGATCACCTCGGGTGTACTGAGTTGTTGCTGCTTCTACTTTCACCCCGCTATTCTGGTTTAAACATCTATCATCTTGTCGTTTTGTCCAATAGGTGAACCCATTGATGTCATACCCGTCGTAAGATACAGCAGTGGAACCAGGTCCCAAAGCTAACCAACGGAGCTCTTCACCTACATTATCAGGCGCTAGTGATGCAAGTTTCATAACATGGTCTCTAAACCATGAACAAAAGGTCTTGTTTTGCTCTTTTGTCAACCAAACAATATTCCTCCCAGGATATTGACCTCTTAGTGTAGTCATGTGTTTCTCAAAAAATGGCTCAATAATCTCAAGGTGATGTAAAACGAACAAATGTGCTAACTCCATTGAGGATGAATCAATTGCCACAATTTTTTTCCCAGTAACACCTTGACCTTCTGTCCCTCCCGTGTGTCTAGGTTGTGGTACTCCAATAGCAACTGCACCCTTTAAGTATTCAGTACAAAATTCTGTCACTTCTTCGGTTATTGTCCCTTCTATAATACTTCCTTCAGGTCGATATCTATTCTTCATCCTTCCCTTCAAAATTCCCATGTATCTCTCAAACGGATACATGTACCTCAAATATATGGGACCACATAATTTGATTTCCCTAACAATGTGAACAACTAAGTGAACCATGATGTCAAAAAAAGAGGGTGGAAAATACATTTCAAGTTGACAGATCGTAACAACAACATCACGTTGCAGACTGTCAAGTGTATCAGCATCCACGACTTTATTGCACACTGCATTAAAAAGAAACATAGTCTTGTAATTGCATTTCGCACATCCTTCGGCAATATACCTCGAATGACAACAGGAAGGAGATGCAACATCAGAACGTGATAATCATGAGATTTCAACCCGACCAATTTCAAGTCCTTCATTGACACAAGACTTTTCCAGTTAGATGAATAACCCGTAGGAACCTTAAGGGAATGAAGACATTTGCAGAAGCTGATCTTCTCATTCTTAGACAAAGTGTAACATGCTGGAGGTAAATATGTTCGTTTGCCTCTTTCTTGAGGATGCAACTCCTCACGTATGCCCATAGCATGTCTCTTCGAACCTTTATTCCGTCTTTTGTTTTCCCAGGTATGTTAAGCAAAGTCCCAACAACAGCCTCACCAACATTTTTGACAATATGCATAAAATCAAGACAATGCCTAACAGATAAATGTCTCCAATATGGAAGTTCCCAAAATATTGAAGATTTTTTCCAGATGTTTTTTTGGGTAGATTTGGACGGAACACCGAAAACATTCTCAATGTCTTTCACCTTTTCATAGATCTCTTGAGAACTCAAAGGTATACGAGCAACACGTGTTTCAGTCTTTCCGTTGAATAACTTCCTTTTTTTACGGTACGGGTGTGCTGATGGCAACAATCTACGATGACACATGTACACGTTTTTGCCAGAAAACTTTAGACGATCAGAACAAGTGTCGTCCTCACATATTGGGCAAGCAAATGCGCTTTCACCGTGTATCCAGATAAATTCCCGTACGCTGGAAAGTCATTCACTGTGCAAAACAACATGGCACGAAGTGTGAAGTTTTGTCTGCCGTAACCGTCATAAACCACTGTCCCCTGATTCCATAACAATTTCAAATCGTCAATCAGCGGTGCAAGGTATACATCGATATTATGTCCGGGTTGTTTAGGACCAGAAATCAACAATGATAACATTATGTATTTTCGCTTCATACACAACCACGAAGGAAGATTGTAAATCACCAATAGAACAGGCCAAGTGCTGTGTTGACTACTTAGAGTGCCGTAGGGATTCATCCCATCTGTACATAGCCCGAGTCTCAAATTTCGATTATCACTGGCAAAATCTTCAAATCTTCTATCGATAGTCCTCCACTGTGGTGAATCAGCTGGATGTCTCAGCTTATCATCATTTTTCCTTCCTTCTGCGTGCCATCTTAAATTTTGGGCATCTCTGACATTTGCAAACAGACGTTTGAACCTTGGTATTATGGGTAAATACCAAATGACTTTTGCTGGAGGACTTTTTTTCTTAGAATTGGATGATTGGCCGTCCTTATGTTTATAGCGTGACAAATGACATTTTGGACACTGATTCAAATGTTTATTCTCTCCTCTGTATAATACACAACTGTTTGGACATGCGTGTATCTTTTCGTACTCCACACCCATAGGACACATCAACTTTTTTGCATCATAAGTGGATGTAGGAAGATTGTTATCATCTGGAAGCATGTCGTGGAATAGTTCTAGTATTGCCGTAAAACTCTTATCACTCCAGCCGAATCTTGCTTTCAGATTGAACAAGTGTAGCACGGATGTCAATTTTGAAAATTTGGTGCATCCGGGGAACAAAGGGGACCGTGATGCGTCAACTAATCTTTGATATTCATCGGGCTTGTCTGTGAAATTATCCTCAACATCTTGCAGCATAGAGTTCAGTTGTTCAATCTTTTCACTATCATCGTTGATTTCAGTGTCACTCTGATCACACTCATTATCAGGAAATGTGGTATCATCGGTAACCTTTCTTGGTTCACTGTTCTGCTGGGTGGAAGTATGCACCCTGCTACTAGCTTCTAAAGACTCGCCATGCAAAAACCATATCTTATAGTTTGGCATAAATCCACGTCGTGATAGATGAAATCTGATGCATGTAGGTTAGGGAATTTGTTGCGAAGTTCGCACTGTGCACATGGACAGGGAATGTGAGTGTCGTTCATCCTTTTCTGATGATAGAGAGCTGCTTTGCAAAATTCATTTTCCACTTTGATTCAAAATAATTCCCTCGCAGACCGTACATCCATTCACGGTCCATTCTACAAACAACCAGTCAAAATTTAAAAAATATTTAGAAAAAAGTGTTATAATGTATAATAACTTAACTAACATTTAAAATATTAAATATAAAAAATAACAATAACTAACCTATCTTCGGAAAAGGATATATATCGATATGGTTCTCGCACGGCGAGTCTGTATAATATATATAATACGCTATCTTATATATACTACTTGGTTGTGTTATATGCATATTATATATAATGTATATACACATCTATAATATATATATTGTATATACTACTTGGTTGTCTTATATGTATATACACATCTATATATATATACTTGATATATATATATAAATATATATAGTTGGTTATTTTATTTTGTTATATTTATATATGTATCTACTCAACTAACTAGCTACTAAATATAAATAAACTAACTACACAAACAATTTATAGAACACCTTGCTGGCATATACATTATTTTGTGGTTATTCTATCGTGTTATATATATATATAATCCTGCAACTAACTATTATATATAAATCAACAAATTATACAAACAATTATGCATGATAAATTGAAATTGATTTAGGTTGAAAAAAAAACTAACCGGTATTTGGAAGGACGAGGATCAAGCGGAAGCGGGTGGCGAGTGAAGACGACGAGGAGCTAGCTAACGGACTACTACTGCCAATCTTGTGTAGTATCTAAATGAAGAAAACACAGTACAATTGATACGTCAATTCACCAAGGTCGTTTACTTCTCAAAAATTCACATAAACAATGGTAAGATAGCAAAAAAAATCACTGAAATTGGTTAAATCATTTCATCGAACACCTTGCGAGCGTATAGTTTATTTTCTAAAATTGCCCACATATTGTATTTCCAATCAAACCAATCAATCAATTACACTCCAGAATACATATATCAATCAACAATTACATATAAACAACAAATTAGGACCCAATTCAACAAAATTTCAAAAGTTTCGAATCGGAGAAAAACTAACCCCGATTCTCTGTTCGCGTTGGATTTTGGCAGCAGCAGACGGGGGGTAGCGGCGCGACTGGGGCGGGAGGTGGCGGCGGCGTTAGGTGCGGCGGTGACCGAGGAAGAAGAGAGGGCGATTTGAGGGCGAGAGGTCGAGGAAGAAGAGAGGCAGCAGAGCTTCGATATGTCGAGTCGGGGCGCTAGGGTATTAGAAATAGATCATTTTCGGCGGTTCCTATATACAACCGCCGAAAATAGCCAACTCAAAAGACCATTTTCGGCGGTTGTATATAGGAACCGCCGAAAATCATGCTTCGATTTGGCTATTTTCGGCGGTTGTTATATAGGAACCGCCGAAAATGATGCTTCGACTTGACTATTTTCGGCGGTTCCTATATACAACCGCCGAAAATAGCATGACCCGACACACATTTTCGACGAAAATTTAAAAACCGCCGAAAATGGGGGGCCGAAAATGGCCATTTTTCTACTAGTAATTCAAGTTCAACATGTGTTTTATAGTGCAAAATTTCAGTTTTAATATGAGTTGTATTGTTGTTTAACATTAATGCTTCATTACAATTACAGAAATGGCAAGAATTCATCCACAAATAATTCTTATTAATCCACAAACCATGCTATACCTATACATGTAAAATTGTACATTTGGTCCCTGTGTTGTCAGTCCACTATTGGTTCCTTGCTCTTGGTCCCCTTTTGATGTATGTAATATATGCTTATTATGCATGAATGCTTTTCCACAAAAAAGAGAGTAGAATATTAAAAAAACTTGTAGTGAGGCGCTCGACTAGCAAAGGAGAGCGGATGAGTGCTTAAAAATTCAAAACGCAACCAGCATATGGTTGGCGTTATAAACTTTGCGAGGCAAACAGAGATTCGAAGATGTAATAACATATCCCCATGTTTCAGATGAATGATAAGATTAGTTGACAAGGTACTTACAGATCTCAAGTCATTCTCTTCGTTGAGTAGCTTCCCATCTTCAACATCAACGACTGCTTTTTTCTCAAGTAGGTACCCCTACAAACCAAAAGAGTGATGGAATGGAAGTAAACCATACTTAGAAAAGATACAGACTAAAAACTGGTACATTTATAAAATAGACAATGTTATAAGATGTTGAATTTTAATGCTTCTGAGCAGCTAGATGAGCAGACAAAACAAACCTGAGGCAGCAAATTTGCTACAGAAGTTATGACAGCTGACATTGACTCTTCCTGTTAAATAAAGTAGTTAATGGCGGTATGTCAAGTGTCAACCAAGTTCTACTTGCTCTCTATCAAACAAAAGGAATCCCAAAAAAAGTACATGGAAAATAATCAGCAAAAAATAAAGGAAACTTAAAAGCTATACAAACTGCTCAAGAGATGCTGATAAATCATTAATGCAAAAGATATTAGGAATGTAACAAATCAATGTGGCATTTTTTTTGTCCTTGTAATTGAAAATCAAATGAAATATACGGTAATGCTATACTGCTTTGATACAGAAGCCCAAAACTCAAGATCTGTGAACAAAAGAAAGTGTATCAAGCAAGGGACCAAAACATAAGGGTACAATACGAATAACAGCAGAACCATACACTACTAGTACAAAAACGGGGTTATTTAAGTATGACATGACAAAAAAAACAGTTCTTTCCAAACAAATTAGCAGCATTGGTACCCTTAATGCCATAAGGAAAAAATCTGAATGATAATCTCATTCTCGTTATTCTAAATTCAATATAGGCTCTATCAGTGAATATCAAACATAAAACAACAAGAAATAGACATGGGCTATCTATGAATTACTAGTTACCACTTACCACTTACCACTTACCACCGTCGTATATCCCCGAGCCAAAAGCAATACCTGAATATGGATTGCTCACTTCTCAGCAGCCACAAGTGGAGATTGAAGAATGGTGAGACAAACAAACAAAAGTCGAGGTCGAGACACGCAACACTGAATCATTACCGACGGGCGACGACGAGAATCGAGACAGGTGATAAGTGTCCAAATGAGCATGTTTTATGGGTGTATTACATATATTATATTAGAACTTTTCTTGCTCAATTCTCCACTTTGCTTAGTTTTTTCTCTAGTTTATGTTTTATTGTTTATCTCACAAATTTATTGGTTTAACATAAGGAAAACCAAGCTAGGAGCAAAGTAGAACGAAGACGAACGCATAGGCGCAGACGGATCTCAAATCGGAGCTAAAACGAACATTTTAGAGGCAATTGAACTTTGGTCCGGACCAGTGTCCGGATCAGCTGGTCCGGACCAATACATGCCAGCGCACCCGTGGAAAAGATCGACATGTCCGGACCAGTATGGTCCGGACACGCATAAATTGCCAGCGTACAGGTGCATCGACATGGGTGTGAAAAGATAAATATTTTATTTTTCACACCGACACCCCCATTTCACTACCCATTTTCACTATAAATACACCTATAACCCTCCATTAAATCATATCTCATTCCACCCCCAAACTAATGCCATTTTTCCTCCATAAAATCACCATTTTCTCTCCAAAAATCATACATCTCATCTACATAATGTCCACATAAATCCTCACATCATCTCATCCCATAAAAGCATTCCATTTCCATACCGTTGTTCTGTCCAACCTCTGTCCAAATATTAGCAGTTATTAAGGAGCTGAATTAATTATCTTCCCCATATGATTTCGTTTACTTCTTATTCTGTCTTTTTAATTATGTTGGGCTAAGAGGATTTACTCCGGGTGAAGGTGTAATTATAGTTTGTATAATTATGTAATCTATATTTTACCGGTTTGATTAAATACAGTTTGTTACGATTAAAGCTTATCTCTCGCCTTTTTAATAAATCTCATGAGTTTATTAAAATGCTTTACAAAGTCTATTTTGATCAGAGCAGTGATAAATAGACAGGTTAATTAATCGATAAACTTGTGGAAAACTTATTTTGATAAAATAAGTTAGTAATTTCAGATGCAAAATATAATTCCTTGCACTTAATCTGTTTACATTAATGGTGCCATCGGGTCCGGTTCTACCCGGAACCGATTGGAACCGGAACGGCCGAGAACCGTGGGAACCGGAACCGGAACCGAACCGCCTCAGCCGGTTCCGAATATGAATACATGTTTTGAGATTCGGGCCCGAACCGGGCCCGGAACCGGAACCACCTGGAACCGCTTGGAACCGCCTGGAACCGTCATCGGATTCGGAACCGGGAACCGGAACCGCCCCGGAACCGGTTGAAGTTACCATTGGAATCGGGCCAAAAGGATGTCGTTTTGGGTCTCGGGCGTGCACTCCTCTGAAGAAAATAGCCGTTAGATCCCAAGCACGCGCATTGCAATATGAAGGCCAACATGATGATTGGTATGAGATGAATGGGGATAACACCTTTAGGACTTCTATCTTGTAATATTTTAGAATGTATTAGTAATTTAGTATTACTTTCTTTCCATGTAATCTTTTTTTTAAGACGTGCAAATTGAAATCATGTAACCTCTTAGTAGCTGTACTCTTTTTCCTTATTAGGGTTTTCCTAATGGGGTTTTACCTAAAAGGTTTTAATGAGGCAGTGAATCATATAATAAAATTCTCTTTGTTCCTTATTTTTTGTAAATTCAATAAAAAATTCCTAAGTCTTTGTTTCTTACACATTTAAGATTTAAACTTGAAGAATAACCTATCTAGGAGTAAAGTGGATGAAAAGAGCAACGTGTGCGCTCAAACGGATCTCAAATCGGAGCTAAAACGAAGCAACTGGAGCCGATCGAATCTTTCCAGAACCGCTCCGGAACCGGTCGGAACCGATCAGAACCGAAACCGGAACCGGTTTTTTGACCGAATCCGAAGCGAATCCAGATTTCAGAACCGGAACCGGAATCGGAACCGCCCAGACCGGTTCCGAATACGAATCCACATTTTCCGGAACCGTAACCGGTGGAACCGGAACCGGAACCGGTGGAACCGGACCCGTGGCCACCATTAGTTTACATGTGTTTTGCTCAAATCTAGATTAGATTGAGCATTTTCTGGTAAACGAGTCTTTCAAGTCTAGGATTTAGTCTTTAAAGATAATAACAGGAATTTTTGCCAAACTATTATAATTAACCGGTAAAGATAGCATAATTAGCCAGATTATATAAACCTGAACCCGGAGTCCCGTTTATATATTATCTTCCACTCAGTTAATTTTATCTGTCGTTTTACTTTACAAAAACAAGTCAATTATCCCCCTTTTTGTGACAAGCTTAGGTACTATATTATTTCGCTATAAGTCCCACGGTTTGACCCCGGCCGCTTCTGTCCTCTATACTACTACGACCGGGTTTTGTTTGCTGCCCGAAGGATATTTGAGTTATTAATTTCTTTCTCAATTGTTTAAAATACACCAGTTCCAACCTCTCTCATTTTCCTGTCTGCAAAATGGCGCCGTTGCCGGGGACTTGATTTATTCTAGTCCCTAAGCCCCGGATAATTCACCTGTTATATTATAATATTCTGTTTATACTATTATGTTGTTGTTTATTTTATTTCTATTAATTTCTGTCATTTAAATTCCAGCAATTTAAATACCGTATTAATTACAGTTATTTATTTTTCAGTCATTTAAATTTTCAGTCATTTAATTTCCAGTTATTTAAATTTCCATTGTCCTTTAAATTTCAGTAAACTAATTCCTAACATTTAAATTCTGTCATTTAATTTCTGTAATCTAACTTCTAACATTTACTTTCTGCAAACTAATTCCTAACATTTAAATTTCTGTCATTTAAATTCTGTAATCTAACTTCTAACATTTAAATTCTGTCATTTAATTTCTGTCAACTAATTACTAACATTTAAATTCAGTAATTTAAATTCCAGTCCTTTAGTTTCCCTGTCATTAATTCCCTTGTCATTTAAATTTCTGCTATTTAATCTGTTCTTTTCTTTATTTTATTTCTACTGTTCTAATTTACTTAATCTGCATTTATTTTAATTTCTTCTTGTTTATTTATTTTCGGTTAATTTTCTCTAAAAAAAGAGTAGTTCTTAAATTTGAATTATTTCTGTTTAACTGTTTAATTTTTCCCTCCCTATTTCTTTCCATTTTTATTTATTTATCACGTCACAAGTTTCTTTTGCTGTTTTGAGTGTGAATGCCTTTTACCTAGTCGCACAGCCTCCCGGAAAATATTAATAATCACACGTTAGTTACATCCCAGAGATCGAGAGAACCTTTCTACGCACTCTAAGGCAGAAACGAACTCAACAAAACATAGCTGCCACAGTGATAGAATCTAACCCAAGCAGACATGGCATTTTCACCAGCAACAGTTCGAAATATCAATAGGCCGTCTAATCAAGGACAACAGCCTGCCATCATCCTTCCCCACCTTACCCCATCCGAATACGATGAGTGGCAAAAGCTAAAGCCATATCATCAGATCCGATGCGTAAAGGGGTTAGGGATGTTCGACGGCTCCTGTCCTGACGAAGCTCTATTACATGTTACCAAGTTCTTGCAGCATGCCAACAGTCTAAACTGCGACCGACGCAGTACTCCAGTACGCAAGACTGTCATTATTCCCTCACAGCCTGACGGGAAATGCGAGCAAATGGTATCACGGCCTGACACCAAGTACCATTGGTACTTGGGATGAAATGGCCACCAAGTTCTACGACAAATTCCTGCCCCCGAGCCGAACGTTGGAAATGATTGCTGAAATCTATAATTTCAAGCAGCCAGGGTCGGAAAACATCCGTGAAACTTGGGACCGTTTCAAAGGACTGCTACTTACTCTTCCTCACCATTGTCTCACGAAAGAGCAAGTATCACAATTGTTCTACAAAGGCTTAATTAGTCCGTGTAAAACAATGGTACTATCCTCTTTAGGTGCTGACATTTTGAAAAAGCCCGGAGCACAGTTTCTGAATGGCATAGAATCCCTCTGCGAGGAGATCAGAGACTGGGCCACTGGCGGATCAAGAGGCGGCACTCCAGGTTTATACCATGTTGGGGAAAGTGACAACAAGTTTGACCAGCTGATGAAAAGCCATGAGCAACTCATGGAGAGCAATGCTAGTAGGCGACAAAAGTAAGTACTCTGCGAAAGTAGTTGAGCAGATGGCGATGAACTCCTACCCCCAAACAAGCAAAGTCGATGACTTCTCGTTCATCTACAATCCCTCCAGGCTATGCTCCTCTATCCCGATCATCTCCTGATATTTCTTGTACGCAATGTGGTGGGCCTCATGATTATGAACAATGCCCCCAACTACAAGAATTAAAAGCAGTGGAGGAAGCAAACTATCTCACCAACAATTCAGGGTACAGACAACCTTGGCAACGTAACATGCAACCCAATCTTCGCTACTCAAACACACGACAATATCCAAAACCCACATACACTACAACCATCTCAAAATTACAGACCTCAGTCCAATTTTCAAGGAGCCCAAAGGCAGTATCAGCAACAGCCTTATGGCAATGATGCTTCTTCGAGTCGACTAACTCAACCTCCTTCGAATCCTGAATCTGAAATGTCCCAAATGCAAGAGATGTTTAAAGCGATGATGAGTAAGTCCCGAGACACGCAAGAGGAGGTCGCAGCCCTTCGCAAAGACCAAAGAGCCTTGCAGTCCCAGATTCAATAGCTACTCACCCAACAAAGACCTCCTGGTCAACTCCCTTCACAAACTAACCCCAATCCAAGAGAGCAAGCAAATTCAATCCTTGTAGAAGATGGCACATTCCAATCAGCAAACTTGAGTGCAATCTCCCTAAGGAGTGGAAGAGAGCTTGCTACTAGAAAATAAAAAGAAAATCAAGAAGAGGCCAGCATCAATGATGAAGACACAACCAATCCAGCCTCACCTCCCCCAGAAATCCAAGTTCTTATTCCTGCTACTCCGTCTCCATCCCAAATAATTATCGACATTCCATCTTCCTCTCCTAAAAACAGTGAACTCCCATTTCCCAACAGGATGAAAAAGAAGCACCTAGATGAACAGTTTTCCAAATTCTTGAGCATTTTCAAGAAACTAACTCTCGACATACCTCTAATCGATGCTTTGCAAGAGATGCCCAACTATGCCTGAAATACCCCGAACTTAAATATGGTGAATAGATTATTTTAATATGGTATTTAAGGGCCTCATAGTGCCTAAGTAATTTTGGTAAGGAAAATAAATCCAAAAGAAATAAAGAAACACTTTAAAATGGAAAACGCTAAAATAAGCGTTAAATAACCATAGGAGGTACGAGACCTCGGTTAAAGTATTATAAGGATTCCTAAGGCTTACTCATGCCTAAGTTATGCGGGAATGATTCCCGAAGAAACGGATCCAAATAAGGTATTAAAACGCTAATAGAGCTCTAGCGCACGTTTTTCGAGAAAACCCGAAAACGTGATTTTAAGTGGTCAAATGAGCCCGTAAAAATTATAAATCATTAAACAACTATTATTAAGCATTAACGGAAGCTTAATAACCAATAAAAATACAGAAACGAGAAAAATCTGGAAAACGGACCCGGTTAGTGAATAGTACCTAAACCGGGTAAATTAACGAGCATTTTCTGTAAAAAAAAAAAACTGCTCCAGCTTAACAGTATAAGTGGGCCGGTTTTTATAGGGTATTAATACCCACTCTCACACTCAATTAAATATTACTCTCTCACACACACTAGAAGACAAGAAAACAAAAAGTAACAAAAAGTAAAAAGTAGCCCTCTCTCCCCTCATTTCCCTCCTCTCTCTCTCTATTCTTTCCTTCCCACATCGTGAGATTCCTCTTCTCCCCCCCCCCCTTGCAGCGATTTTGAAGCTCTCAAAATAGCTCCAATGGCTTCTCACTTTCTTCCTCATGCTCTAACTCCATTTGAGCTCCAAATGTAAAATAAAATACATATTTGAACTCCTCTCTTCAAGCTCTACATTCCTATCTTTTCAAAATCCGAAAATGGGCAACTTCATCTCCATGGGTTTGAGCACTTGAAGAATGAATGACACCATTTCGAAGCATGGAGTCTCCTCTTCCTCCTAAGGTAAAAAGTTTCAAGAAAAATCCGTTCTCCTTCACTCTCTATAGTGGCCGATTTTGCCCCCTTGTAATGCCTTGATTTCTTCTTGATTATATTCTCTTTATGTAATTTGTGTGTGGGGATGGAGTTTGGAAACTCCATCCCCCACATGACCGATTTTTGCAAGAAAAAGAGAAGGGGAAGAATTGGAAAAGAAATGAAGGAAATATAAGCTCAAGGTAAGAGCTCTTCCTTAATGCTAAATTTTAATGCATTAGAATAATGGGAATGGGTAAACCAATTTAAAGAAACCAAAATGATGTGTTAGAATTGTAGTTGTGAAAGTTTGGGTATTTGTGAACAAGTATGTGGATTGTAGGCCTTAGAGCCAAAGAATTGTGTATGTGTATTGATATTGTGTTTTGAGGAAGTAATGATGTATTAAGATTGCTTTGTATTGCTGGTAGGACCCTTGTATGGGTGTGGCTAGAATAGGAATGATTTTGGTGATAATGGGTATGTGTGGATGTGAGAATTGTAGGTGAACTATGGCAAAATTTGTAGGAATATGTACATTTGTGGATGACTTGGTGAATGGGAGAACCAAGGTATGTATTGGGGATAATAGAGATGTTTAATGACCTTGGAGTAGTGGTTGTAGTATAAAAAGGAAAGGGTATAAAACTGTAGCAAGAAGTGTAGTAAAACATTGTAGAAACTAGAGAAAAACTAGTGCGCAAGATTTTGTAAAAATAGAGTTTGCTTGGGTATGGGTAGTGTAGTTGATTGGAAAAGAATTGAAATGGTAAGATGAAGTTAGGCCAAGATGCTAAATGCAAAGAGAAGTGTAGGAATGCACAAGTGTGCAAAGTGTGAAAATGAGAATGGAAAATTTGTAGAATTTGAACAAGAAGTTGAGTAGGTATTGGACCATGGATTTAAGGAGTTTTAGTGAGTGTTTAAGTGTGTTTAAACATGTAGGAAACATGTGGAAAGATTGTGGAATAAGTGGAAAAAATTGGGGTGAATTTGGAGTTCAGAATGTGTAGAAAAACGGTTTTTAAAATGGGGTCTGTTCTGGACCGCCCCTAGGGACCGCCCCTGTGGGGAGGTCCAGTGCAGAGAAGAGAAGAAAACAAAAAAAACGGGTAGCTTCTGTTGTGGACCGCCCCTGGACCGCCCCAGGGGCGGTCCAGACCAGAGAAGAATTTTTTTTTTGTTTTTTTTAAGCCTTCTAAACATGGGGGATTGAATGGTAATGGTTTTAGAAGTTGTTAAGGCCTTGTTTGGTGACTTTTTAAGGTCCCAAGAAGTGTAAACAAGTTTGAGAAGTAATTAAGAAAGTTGTAAGTTTAAGAACATTAAGTTAAACCAAAACAATGGGATAACGGGTAAGTATCGGAGTAGTAATTATATATGTATTGTAATACATAGTATTAATTGAACCATTTGGCATGTAGTCATTGGTTCGAGAATAAGACTCGAGGAACAAGTAAGAACCAAGGAACAGGGAACACACGGTAAAGCTAACCCCGGTGAAAGGTATGATTTTCTCATGCCCCGTATGCTAACCGAGTTACGTTGATTTGTGTGCTGTATGCCGGCTAATCAAGACTAAAGCATGAAAACGGTTTATTGCCTATCACTGTATGTCTTGCTGTATGCTGTATGAGCTATCCTTCTTGATTGATTGTGTGGCTTCATTTAGTGCGTAGATCGACTCATAGATGAGTCCAGTTGTGTATTGACTCGTAGTAAGAGTCATGTTGTGAACTAATGGAACCGTAGCAACGCACTAAACTAACGAATCAATAAACGATAACGCAAACCAATGAACTCACTAGAATGTGAGAGAGTGTACGGGAGTAATAACCTTCCGATAATGGTAGGAGAATCGAAATGAATAATCCACAAATAATAAGTAGTGGAAGTATATAAGTAACCTCTATTAGAGGAATTAATCTTGGTGCAAGACATGAACCATGAGAGTAGTAAAGAATGATGAGGGATCTCCAAACCCCTTAGAAATTAGTCGACCCATTATGAGAGGACCCGACCGATGTAAGTAATGTCCCGAACATGAGAGTATTCGATACGTTGGGGAAACCCTTAAATCTGAGGATACTAGACGGTGGTAATTCCCTAAGCTAGTGGAGGTTATCAAGAGAGATACTTCTAGGCTAATCCATGAGATTGTAATGTACTCTGAGAGAAGAGTGTTGGGAATTTGAGTAGTCCGGTAAAAACGGACATTTGAGTATTTGAGGAGCTAAGGTATAGCCCTCGTATTGTAGGTCCGGTGGCGAGTCTTGTGTATGACTCCGCCCAGAGGCCAAAGTAATGAGTAATGAGTATTGCGTATGTATGAGTAAAGTAATGAGTACTGAGTAAGAAGTGAGTATGAGTATGTAATGAGTACCGAGTATTGAGTATGTATGAGTAAGTATTGAGTACGTATGAGTAAGTATGGAGTATTGAGTAGTGAGTATGCACAAGTATAGTAACGAGTACAGAGTAAGGGTCGTGTGTGAGTAAGGTATTGAACATGGAGTGATGAGTTTGCAAGAGTAAGGAGTGAGTATGAGTAGAGTAGCGAATATTGAACACAGTACGAACAGAGTAGTGAGTAACACAACGAAAGAAGTAATGAATAAATAACTAATGCGAACGGTTGACTATCGAATTGTCTTCCTTGGTAAGTATTGAACCTTGTATGTGTATGTAGGCATTGTTTATTGTATTGTTGTAGCATGAGTATGTATGTATGCATGTAAATGAACTCCATGTATATCCGACCCAAAGTAGTCGGCGTACCGCGGTTAGCACGCGGTATATGCGAAATTCATATTCAGCGTAAGCTGACCCCCTAGGGGGAACGTTTTTAGTGTGCAGGTACTCGAAGCTGACCACCGTTCGAGAGAGTAGGACGGGGACTGCTATGTAAGCATGGGTAGTTGTATAATAGGGTTTGTATTTGTAATGTATTGTGAAATGGGAAGTTCCAAACTGTATCGGTAATTTAAGGATTGTAGTAGACTCGGTATAGTATTGTATTGGAGTTGTATTTGAATTATGGTTGAGTATGCAAGGGAAAGCAATGTATTGTGTAGAGTACTCGGTATGTTCAATTCATCAGACCGATAGTATGTAGTATTGTAACTCGCCTTGTTAGTCACGTGGGTGACTAACGGCATTGTACACCCGCCGTTGTGTATGGAGTATCCGCTGCGAAGGTAAGTATTGTACAGTAATGACGGTTTTAGCGGTAGGGGTGTTACAAAAAGTGGTATCAGAGCGAAGTATCGCTCTGATGGATGAAATACCGAGTTTAGGAAAATACCGAGTTAGGAATTAGAGACTTAGGGCTAAGGGTGGAGTGTTAGCGTGTGAGGTACGCTAGTTAGGTACCCCCGGGTGATCCGGAAACCTACAACAACCATCCCGCCCTCCGCAACCCCCGGTATAAAGTTGGAATAATAACGCCAGAGAGATGGAAAGACCTCTCACACTCGGGTAAAACCCGATCTGGCAGTTGCAAAAACAAACCTCGCTAGAAAAAAACCTGTCATACGGTAGAGTCCAAGAACTGGAAGCCCCGAAGACGGTTCCCGTTGGAACAACAACAACCGCATTCAATGACCATAGTCGAAGATCCTAGACACAGGATAAGGGAATTTATGGCACCATGGGGCGACGTGCTTCGCAGTCGCGAAAACCATGAGTAGCCAGCAAGAAGAGGAGTACAACCGCGCAACGAAGCGAGGAAGATGGAGTAACAAGCCGAGACAGAGGAGTCTACGGACTGTAATGTTTGATAATACCAATAACGGTATACAAACCGACTAAGGAATTAGTCGAGGTTGGAATAACACTAAACCTACATGCCAAGAGGCCGTAATAACCGAACAACAAAGTACATGACAATGAAAGTATTCATGGAACATACACCATAGGACCACAACGTGGTTCCTAAGGATAAGTCAAGTCTCGTTAACCGCAATGAAGGTGTGAGACACCTGGACTGACAACAATCATGTCAAGAACATTGAGAAACAACTCAGGAGATGGACCACCAAGGTCAAAAGATCCAAAGAAGATCTAATAAGACCACCAAGTATGGATGGAAACGATACCGTACCGGTATGCGTTAACCGAAAAACAACCTACCCGCGCACTTGCCCAGGGCAAGTGCAACAACTACAAGACGGTTAGAAGACTTCTAATGACCAACAAGTACCTGCTAAGGTACCACCATGAAGAATGAAGTAAAATATAGGATCACTAATCCTAAGAGATTGGAACAATGAAGCCTTGGAAAGGCCTAACGGCCCGACCATGGTATTAAGAACATACCAGTCAGCGAAAGCTGGACTTGGTCAAGACCTCAGACATGGCAACGCCATGAAGAATTTCTTTCACACCGAACTATTATTTCAAAACCCAATTTCTCTTCAAAACCACAAACCCTTCTTTTAAACCTTGGATTTTAAAACCAAACCGACGGAATTTCGGTGAGTATCATAGAATGATACAAGAGGAGCTGATAATAGAATACTTCACCTAGGCGTGTGACGAACACTACGAGTGTACCCAAATATGGGATGTGGGACGACCGCACTCCGAAGGAGCTTGCGGGCCTGACAGATAGTTAGGTAAGTGGTAACGTACCAACATGGTACCCCACGTATGTATACATGTAGTGTACGAAACACGGGAAGTAGTCAACTCCGCTCTACGGACCATAAGTAAATTCGAAACAGAACAGTTGGATACCTCAAACGAGCAAAGGGAACTCAGATAAGCTTACAAGCTAAGGAGTCAAGAACCTACTACAGGAGGATGATAAAGAGTTAAAAGTGCGAGAAGCACTAACAACTGAATAAAGACATTGGATATGTCTTGAATATATTAAATTAAAGCATGATGACTGGAAGGAATACCCAGTCTAAACACAGTAAGGCAAATGCCTAACATTAACACATCAGTGTACGATGAACGGGATAGAATTCCTAGAACAACTACCACAAATACACAGGGTGATCATATATGGTACTGAAATTACCATTCATCACCGAAGGGAATACCAAAACCGTTATAACATAAGGAGAAGCACCAGTGATCTACCCTAAAGACGGGAGACGTTATAACCCTCAACGGATAATTCAGATCCAGAACCGCAAGGTAGGATAACAAACTGGACATACCCATAAATGTCGGCCAGATGTAATGGCATAATCAGTAATACCCAGGAGCAATCCATAAAGGGTATCAAGTCAACACAGCTGAAAGAGATGTCGTGGTAAGAACACCACAATAGGAGCAAACATCCGGTTAGAACACCGAAGGGATCCCACTTGACAAGGGATACCCCAAATTAATAAATGGTATCGATCTATACCAAGATACGAAAGGGTCTCCAATAAACGGAAGCGTGATGCGACGATCTTATCATGGAGCCCAGTATCATCTCCAAACCCGGCAATGGATTATGGAGAAGTAATCACTTGGGAACGACGTATGAGCAGAGCTCTAGGCAATGGATTATGGCTAGTAAGCCATTACCACACACAACCCAACGGTGGCAAAACCATTGTGAACCATATGGAAAGTTGTCAAGGACGACACCGATAGAAGAGTAACAACCAATGAGCAAGGATACCCCTCATAACGGTGAGACCGCAAGAGCGGTGAACACATGGATTCCAAGAATGGGATACCATCAATAAATGTCCGAAGATATATCCCTTTCGGAACTACTAATGCAGTGAAGCTTGAGCATACAAACATTGCCAAGCGACATAAAATAAGCTTCAACAGCAATTATTGACAACCCGAGGAGTAACCTTCAGAAAGAACACGAGATGTGGGAACAAAAGTATAAGTAAATAACGCTCAAGGAGCTCAGGAGTATAAACACCAAACCATGGTATAAATGGTGGAAATGCACGAGCTGAAGCTAGCAACAGCGGATGCCATGTAAACCAATACTGTAGAACCAGTAAGAACATGGTGCGCAGCAGGCGACCAATGTAGGTTAGTAATCACCCAATACTATGTAGTTGTTAATAAAGGATGGTGGACAGACCGGCAACAAGCCAGGAGTCTGCACCAAACGATGAAACACCACCTGAAGGAGTAACGATCATTCCTATCGCGATCACATAATAGAGTTACTGTCAGGAGTTTACGCCTCTGCACTCTGTAGGACTGAGTGTTTTGGTATTGCACTTGTGCAGTTAATGATCAAGTGGATAGCTAGGAAGATGGAAAAGGTAAAACGTGGTAAATTCTTCCTTTCACCAACGAACATGGCATAAGCCAGCTAAGCAAAAGCTTAGAAACAAACCGTGCGGCCTAAGGCCAAGGAAGCACGAAGAGTGTGAAACACACTAATAATCACAAGATGTGAATTCCATGAGAATAAAGTGGAAGGAGACTTAAGAAAGTCACTAGGACCGATGCATAGAAAATGCGAGGTCATACGAGTAAAGAACACTTGTACCAAACAAAATAGTAAGCAGAATTCAGAAGCCACTAGAGAAAGCACTACAACTAAGTAGTGGCTTAAACTCATCCGACAATAAGTCGGAGGTACCAAGTGAATGATCACTACAAAACACAACAGTATGTATATAGATTGCCAGAGAGCTGGTTATAATCTAAAACTCATTGAGTTCGCGCACGGTAAAGAATACCACGCTTGATGGAACAAACCTTATTCCCACAAAAGAGGGATAAAAAGGTGATGTTTAAGGATAACAAGAAGGGCGAATAACCCAAGCTATCAGAGTCACGCAGCAGAAGCTAGCGGGCCCAAAATTCTAAGTGAAATACACCTAGTGAATAAAAGGTCAATCAACAATGCCTTAAAGCCATTTAGGCTAGAACCGAACTCGGAGTTAAATAAACTCCGATGGAATTTCTTGATGTAGGGACTAACCGGTAATACGATTAAGACCCATTGATCAAGGAACATTGTATAATAGACCGCATAGAAGCTGAACCACTCCATGACGGCTGAAGTGCCTTCGACCAATGTCCAATGATGACACATGGTAGATTACGTGGGCGTAATCCCTTTTAAGGGGGGTAGAGCGAAAACCGCGAAATGTACGTTTTACGTGATAGGTGCGTAAACTACAATGCGCATAGCAAAAGTATTTGTTTTGATGATTGATACTTATGTTACATAAACATTTGTATTCACTCATCGTGTAATTATGGTTATTTGGGAAATAAGAATAGGAATGGAGTAGAGAAACCCCAGGGGAATGGAAACCCCGATTGGTAATAGTATGAGGAATGAGTATGTATGGGAGACTGAGGAGTATAAATTGGTATGGAACCGATGTATGTAATGAGTATAAATCGGTATGAAGCCGATGTATTTTATGAGTATAAATTGAGTATAGTAAATTAATGGGATATTATACCCATGAATTTCCTAAGTATAGTAGTTGGAAGATGTAGTAATAATTGATGGATGATTAGTAAATGAGTAAGTGGATTATATAAATTGGAAAATGTATGTGTGTGATTATGACTAGCAAGATTAAAAAGATAGAAAACGAAATAATGTTTGACGATCTGTCTGTTTGTATTGAGGTGGGAAGTGGAACTTGATTTGCTAGCGATCAAGGGAAACCGAACACAAATTGGGGTGGAAGGATAATTCAACATCAATGCTGATCACATTGGGGTTGAAGGACTCTGGAAGCTCCTTAAGTGGTCACAGTAATAACACTAGTAATAGGTATAATCATCATAAATGGAATTTGGGAGATGTATGCAAGTTTTCAAAATGAATTTCCAAAACTAATTTGGTACAATGTTTTCTTCAAACTTGAGAATGAGGATCGGTTTTGAAACCGCTTCCACGGGCGCTAGTGGATCTTCCATGCCTAGGCACGGGTATCCGGTCGAAACCATAGGAGGTGAAGCTAGTTTTGAGTCTGTGGAAGTGTAGAGTAGTTTGAAACCACTACACCGTTCGTACGGTGACAGTGTGTGTTTTGTATTTTTCCAAAGGCACTGGGGCGGCGTAGTCCCGAGTAAGTATGAGTAAGTATGAGTAAAGTATGAGTAAGTAAGTATGAGTAAGTGCCTGAGGATCTCTATATGTGCAAATGAATTTGATCAGAACCAAAGGACCGTAGAGCCAGAAAGTGTAAGTGCTCAAGTCATGACGGCCGTGAACCAGAAAGCGTAAGTGTTCAAACGTGACCGGTACCTGAGGGATCACTCGCCATTGGGGGAGGATGGTACCTAATTGTCTGCGGATGGACCCCCTTGGAGAGAAGTAAAACGGATATTTTTGATTGCTATGCATGTGACATGCTGTTTGGATGTGTAGTATGCATCATGTCAGACATTTGGAGTTTGACAGGTTATATGTAGAGGTCATAACCTTAGCATAGAGTATTTATACGAGTAACAATATTAGATTCACCAACTTTGAGGGCAAAGTTCTTTAAGGGGGGTAGATTGAAATACCCCGAACTTAAATATGGTGAATAGATTATTTTAATATGGTATTTAAGGGCCTAATAGTGCCTAAGTAATTTTGGTAAGGAAAATAAATCCAAAAGAAATAAAGAAACACTTTAAAAAGCGGAAAACGCTAAAATAAGCGTTAAATAACCATAGGAGGTACGAGACCTCGGTTAGAGTATTATAAGGATTCCTAAGGCTTACTCATGCCTAATTAGTATACGGGAATGATTCCCGAAGAAAACGGATCCAAATAAGGTATTAAAACGCTAATAGAGCTTTAGCGCACGTTTTTGAGAAAACCCAAAACGTGATTTTAAGTGGTCAAACGAACCCGTAAAAATTATAAATCATTAAACAACTATTATTAAGCATTAACGGAAGCTTAATAACCAATAAAAATAAAGAAACGAGAAAAATCCGGAAAACACCCGGTTAGTGAATAGTACCTAAACCGGGTAAATTAACGAGCGTTTTCTGTAAAAAAAAAAAAACTGCTCCAGCTTAACAGTATAAGTGGGCCGGTTTTTATAGGGTATTAATACCCACTCTCACACTCAATTAAATATTACTCTCTCACACACTCTAGAAGACAAGAAAACAAAAAGTAAAAAGTAGCCTCTCTCCCCTCATTTCCTCCTCTCCTCCTATTCTTTCCTTCCCCCATCGTGAGACTCCTCTTCTTTCCCCCCCTTGCAGCGATTTTGAAGCTCTCAAAATAGCTCCAATGGCTTCTCACTTTCTTCCTCATGCTCTAACTCCATTTGAGCTCCAAATGTAAAATAAAATACATATTTGAACTCCTCTCTTCAAGCTCTACATTCCTATCTTTTCAAAATCCGAAAATGGGCAACTTCATCTCCATGGGTTTTGAGCACTTGAAGAATAATGACACCATTTCGAAGCATGGAGTCTCCTCTTCCTCCTAAGGTAAAAAGTTTCAAGAAAAATCCGTTTTTCTTCACTCTCTATAGTGGCCGATTTTGCCCCCTTTGTAATGCCTTGCTTTCTTCTTGATTTGAGCTTGGTTCAACTCTCCAATGGTGGAGGAACTCTTCCTTTCATTCAAGGCTTGAAAACCTCTCTTAAAAGCTCCAAGGTAAAAACCCTAACTAATGGTAATTTAAACCCTTCATTGAATTAGTGAAGTTTTAAGAGATTAGAAGTTTGATTATATTCTCTTTATGTAATTTGGGTGTGGGGATGGAGTTTGGAAACTCCATCCCCCACATGACCGATTTTTGCAAGAAAAAGAGAAGGGAAGAATTGGAAAAGAATGAAGGAAATATAAGCTCAAGGTAAGAGCTCTTCCTTAATGCTAAATTTTAATGCATTAGAATAATGGGAATGGGTAAACCAATTTAAAGAAACCAAAATGATGTGTTAGAATTGTAGTTGTGAAAGTTTGGGTATTTGTGAACAAGTATGTGGATTGTAGGCCTTAGAGCCAAAGAATTGTGTATGTGTATTGATATTGTGTTTTGAGGAAGTAATGATGTATTAAGATTGCTTTGTATTGCTGGTAGGACCCTTGTATGGGTGTGGCTAGAATAGGAATGATTTTGGTGATAATGGGTATGTGTGGATAAGTGAGAATTGTAGGTGAACTATGGCAAAATTTTAGTAGGAATATGTACATTTGTGGATGACTTGGTGAATGGGAGAACCAAGGTATGTATTGGGGATAATAGAGATGTTTAATGACCTTGGAGTAGTGGTTGTAGTATAAAAAGGAAAGGGTATAAAATCTGTAGCAAGAAGTGTAGTAAAACATTGTAGAAACTAGAGAAAAACTAGTGCGCAAGATTTTGTAAAAATAGAGTTGTACTTGGGTATGGGTAGTGTAGTTGATTGGAAAAGAATTGAAATGGTAAGATGAAGTTAGGCCAAGATGCTAAATGCAAAGAGAAGTGTAGGAATGCACAAGTGTGCAAAGTGTGAAAATGAGAATGGAAAATTTGTAGAATTTGAACAAGAAGTTGAGTAGGTATTGGACCATGGATTTAAGGAGTTTTAGTGAGTGTTTAAGTGTGTTTAAACATGTAGGAAACATGTGGAAAGATTGTGGAATAAGTGGAAAAAATTGGGGTGAATTTGGAGTTCAGAATGTGTAGAAAAACGGTTTTTAAAATGGGGTCTGTTCTGGACCGCCCCTGTGGGGAGGTCTAGTGCAGAGAAGAGAAGAAAACAAAAAAACGGGTAGCTTCTGTTGTGGACCGCCCCTGAGACCGCCCCGGGGCGGTCCAGACCAGAGAAGAATTTTTTTTTTGTTTTAAGCCTTCTAAACATGGGGGATTGAATGGTAATGGTTTTAGAAGTTGTTAAGGCCTTGTTTGGTGACTTTTTAAGGTCCCAAGAAGTGTAAACAAGTTTGAGAAGTAATTAAGAAAGTTGTAAGTTTAAGAACATTAAGTTAACCAAAACAATGGGATAACGGGGTAAGTATCGGAGTAGTAATTATATATGTATTGTAATACATAGTATTAATTGAACCATTTGGCATGTAGTCATTGGTTCGAGAATAAGACTCGAGGAACAAGTAAGAACCAAGGAACAAGGGAACACACGGTAAAGCTAACCCCGGTGAAAGGTATGATTTTCTCATGCCCCGTATGCTAACCGAGTTACGTTGTTGTGTGCTGTATGCCGGCTAATCAAGACTAAAGCATGAAAACGGTTTATTGCCTATCACTGTATGTCTTGTTGTATGCTGTATGAGCTATCCTTCTTGATTGATTGTGTGGCTTCATTTAGTGCGTAGATCGACTCATAGATGAGTCCAGTTGTGTATTGACTCGTAGTAAGAGTCATGTTGTGAACTAATGGAACCGTAGCAACACACTAAACTAACGAATCAATAAACGATAACGCAAACCAATGAACTCACTAGAATGTGAGAGAGTGTACGGGAGTAATAACCTTCCGATAATGGTAGGAGAATCGAAATGAATAATCCACAAATAATTAGTGGAAGTATATAAGTAACCTCTATTAGAGGAATTAATCTTGGTGTAAGACATGAACCATGAGAGTAGTAAAGAATGATGAGGGATCTCCAAACCCCTTAGAAATTAGTTGACCCATTATGAGAGGACCCGACCGATGTAAGTAATGTCCCGAACATGAGAGTATTCGATACGTTGGGGAAACCCTTAAATCTGAGGATACTAGACGGTGGTAATTCCCTAAGCTAGTGGAGGTTATCAAGAGAGATACTTCTAGGCTAATCCATGAGATTGTAATGTACTCTGAGAGAAGAGTGTTGGGAATTTGAGTAGTCCGGTAAAAACGGACATTTGAGTATTTGAGGAGCTAAGCGTATAGCCCTCGTATTGTAGGTCCGGTGGCGAGTCTTGTGTATGACTCCGCCCAGAGGCCAAAGTAATGAGTAATGAGTATTGCGTACGTATGAGTAAAGTAATGAGTACTGAGTAAGAAGTGAGTATGAGTATGTAATGAGTACCGAGTATTGAGTATGTATGAGTAAGTATTGAGTATTGAGTACGTATGAGTAAGTATGGAGTATTGAGTAGTGAGTATGCACAAGTATAGTAACGAGTACAGAGTAAGGGTCGTGTGCGAGTAAGGTATTGAACATGGAGTGATGAGTTTGCAAGAGTAAGGAGTGAGTATGAGTAGAGTAGCGAATATTGAACACAGTACAAACAGAGTAGTGAGTAACGCAACGAAAGAAGTAATGAATAAATAACTAATGCGAACGGTTGACTATCGAATTGTCTTCCTTGGAAAGTTTTGAACCTTGTATGTGTATGTAGGCATTGTTTATTGTATTGTTGTAGCATGAGTATGTATGTATGCATGTAAAATGAACTCCATGTATATCCGACCCAAAGTAGTCGGCGTACCACGGTTAGCACGCGGTATATGCGAAATTCATATTCAGCGTAAGCTGACCCCCTAGGGGGAACGTTTTTAGTGTGCAGGTACTCGAAGCTGACCACCGTTCGAGAGAGTAGGACGGGGACTGCTATGTAAGCATGGGTAGTTGTATAATAGGGTTTGTATTTGTAATGTATTGTGAAATAGGAAGTTCCAAACTGTATCGGTAATTTAAGGATTGTAGTAGACTCAGTATAGTATTGTATTGGAGTTGTATTAGAATTATGGTTGAGTATGCAAGGGAAAGCAATGTATTGTGTAGAGTACTCGGTATGTTCAATTCATCAGACCGATAGTATGTAGTATTGTAACTCGCCTTGTTAGTCACGTGGGTGACTAACGGCATTGTACACCCGCCGTTGTGTATGGAGTATCCGCTGCGAAGGTAAGTATTGTACAGTAATGACGGTTTTAGCGGTAGGGGTGTTACAACGCCAAATTTCTAAAGGATCTCTTAACAAAGAAAAAGAAGAAAGCTGGAAAAGAAACAGTTCACCTCACGGAGGAATGCTCTGCTGCCCTTCTTCGAGCACTCCCTCCCAAACAAACAGATCCGGGAAATCCCGTTATCCCGTGTTTTATAGGTGGAGTGGACTGTGGAAGCGGTTTATGCGACCTGGGGGCCAGTATAAATATCATGCCCTACGCCACCTTCTTGAAAGTAAGAGGAGGGGAGATGCAACCAGTTCCATTCAAACTACAACTAGCTGACAGATCAGAAATCAAGCCAATGGGAATAGTCCGAGATCTGGTAGTTGGAGTGGCTCGCTTTATCTTTCCAGCTGACTTCGTCATTTTGGAAATGGACGACGATGTTGAGGTTCCCCTGATTTTAGGACGATTTCTAAGTACGGCCAAAGCCATTATTGATGTCCACGATGGAAAAATCACTTTGAGATATAAGGATGAAAAGATCGAATTCGATATGCAGAAAATGATGAAGAAAAGCTCTAACTTTTCTCCTCACGCTAAGACAGTGGGATTAACAGATGATGATGAGGAGGAAGGCGATTTTTCTACAGATGAAGACATGTATTCCCTATCTTCCGTCCTGAAAGCTGAAACTGAACCGCTAGAGCAAGTATTAGTTACTTCTCTAGAAGAAAAAGTGGAGGACCCGGAAGTTAACGCCATGCTGGCGTCTGTGGAGAAAGGAAGGGCAGGTTATCAAGCCTACCGGCCACCAATCGAAAGACTTGACAGAAAACCACAAAAATCAATTCCTTCAATAGAACAGCCACCAGAGCTCGAGCTTAAGGAGCTACCTTCTAAACTCAAGTATGCCTTTTTAGCTGAAAATGACCATTTGCCTGTCATTATTTCCTCTTCTCTGAATTCCGGGGAGGAAACGAGGTTACTTGAGGTATTGAAGAAACACAAAACAGCGATCGGGTGGACTATTGCCGATATAAAAGGAATTGACCCCTCCTATTGCACACACACATCTATATGGAGGAAACTACAAGTCTATCAGGCAACCCCAACGTCGGCTAAACCCAAACCTTAAGGAGGTAGTTAAGAAGGAGGTTCTGAAACTCCTAGACGCAAACATCATTTATCCGATCTCTGACAGTCCATGGGTAAGTCCTGTTCAAGTTGTTCCGAAAAAGAGAGGAATTGAAGCTGTAATAAATGACAAAGGAGAGGCTGTTCCTCAATGAAAAATTACGGGTTGGCGCATGTGCATAGATTATAGGCGCTTGAACTCTGCAACCAGGAAGGATCACTTCCCTCTACCTTTTATCGATCAGATGCTAGAAAGATTGGCAGGGCAGGAGTATTATTGTTTCTTAGATGGTTTTTCAGGGTACTTCCAGATTCCTATTGCGCCAGAGGACCAAGACAAGACAACTTTCACTTGTCCTTATGGTACCTTTGCATACAGAAGAATGCCCTTTGGTCTGTGCAATGCTCCTGCCACCTTTCAGCGTTGTATGCAGGCGATCTTCGCAGACTTCATCGAGCAGAGTATAGAGGTATTCATGGATGATTTTTCTGTCTATGGATCTAGTTTTGATGTTTGTTTGGCGCAGCTTGATCTAATTCTTGGCCGATGTGAGGAGACAAATCTGGTTCTCAACTGGGAGAAGTGCCACTTCATGGTCAAGGATGGGATTGTGCTCGGTCACATAATATCTGCTAAGGGGATTGAGGTAGATCAAGCCAAGGTGGAGGTAATTGAGAAATTGCCAAAACCTACTTGTGTGAAAGAAGTAAGAGCTTTCTTAGGACATGCAGGATTTTATAGACGGTTTATTCAGGATTTTTCTAAAATTGCAAAACCATTAACTGATTTGCTTCTGAAAGAAGCCCCATTTATTGTTTCTGATGATTGTGTATCTGCTTTTGATTTAATTAAACAAAAATTGGTAGCTGCTCCCATTGTTGTTTCACCTGACTGGTCATTACCCTTTGAGATTATGTGTGATGCCAGTGATTTTGCAGTAGGGGCGGCTCTGTGCCAAAGAAAAGAAAAGATTCTACGAGTTATTGCTTACGCGAGCAAAACTCTGGATAATGCCCAAAGGAATTACACAACCACCGAGAAAGAGCTCCTAGCAGTGGTATTCTCCTTAGATAAGTTCAGATCATATTTATGGGGAAGTAAAGTGATTATTCACACTGACCACTCTGCTCTTAAATATTTGTTCACTAAGAAAGAGGCCAAACCACACTTGCTTCGTTGGATTCTCTTGTTACAGGAATTTGACATTGAAGTTAGGGATAAAGTGGTAAGTTAAATGTTGTGGCTGACCATCTGTCTCGGTTGGTAGTTCCTGACGATGGTGTACCAATTCATGAATATTTTCCAGATGAGACTGTTTTTGTTTTACGTACGGTGCACGAGCCTTGGTATGCTGACCTAGCCAATTTTCTTGTTTCTGGGTAGTACCTCGTGATTTTTCCTATGCTCAAAAGAAGAAGTTTTTATCTGACGCTAAGCATTATATCTGGGAAGACCCTTATCTCTTTCGAGTTTGTGCAGATGGTTTAATCCGCAGGTGTCTCCCAGATGATGAAGTATCCAGTGTCCTAGAGTTTTGCCATTCCAAGGAAGCTGGAGGCCATCATGGATCTCATAGGACGGCAGCCAAAGTTTTGGAGTCCGGATTTTATTGGCCAACTCTACATAAAGATTGCCAAGCCTTTGTGGCCAGTTGCGATAATTGTCAACGCATGGGAAATTCTTCAAGGCGACATGAGATGCCTCAGCATGGCATTTTAGAGGTCGAACTTTTTGACTGCTGGGGAATAGATTTCATGGGACCATTCCCCTCTTCGCAAGGATTCCAATATATTCTGGTGGCAGTAGACTACGTATCCAAATGGGTTGAAGCAATTCCTTGCCTACATGCTGATTCAAAGACAGTGGTAAAATTCTTAAAGAAACATGTCTTTACCCGCTTTGGAGTCCCTAGAGCCATTATAAGTGATGGAGGCACACACTTCTACAATCGAAGCATTGATACATTAATGGCCAAGTATGGGGTACACCACAAAGTTGCCCTTACTTATCATCCCCAGACAAATGGGCAAGCAGAAGTGTCAAATAGGGAGTTAAAATGGATACTCCAAAAGACGGTGCACTCCTCCAGAAAAGATTGGGCGCTAAAACTGGATGATGCTCTTTGGGCCTATCGCACAGCATTTAAAACCTCCATCGGTATGTCACCTTTTAAATTGGTCTATGGGAAGGCATGTCATATCCCTGTGGAGCTTGAGCACAAGGCTTATTGGGCGATCAAGGCCTTAAATTTTGATATGACTACTGCGGGAGAGAAAAGGAAATTGCAACTCTCTGAGTTAGAAGAGCTGAGAGATCAGGCTTACCAAAATGCTAAAATTTATAAGGAACGAACCAAGAAGTTCCATGACAAGATGATACTCAAGAGAGACTTCAAAGTTGGTGATTTGGTTCTCCTCTATAACTCAAGATTGAAGATTTTCTCTGGGAAGCTCAAATCTCATTGGGCTGGTCCTTTCTAGATTGTTAATGTGACCTCATATGGTGCCTTTGAACTACAAAACAAAAAGGGCGAAACTTTCAAAGTTAATGGAGCCCGTCTTAAGAGGTATACTAGTCCTACTGATATTTCAACTGACTTGTTTAGAATTTATCTTGTCCAGGAACAGCATGACACTTTTACTCCAGTTTCGAAACCGGCACTATCTAAGAAGAAATTTCTCCCGTGGAGAGTTCAATACAAACTCAAGCAGCTACGCAGCTTGACTATACCAAGTTGTGGTAACCGACTCACAACTCCTCACATACATAATGAAGAACATGCGTCTAGCTAGAGACGTTAAACCCGGGCAGCTTGGTGGGAGGCAACCCACAATCTACACTTTGCCTTTCCTTTTATATTGTTTTCTTTTTTGTACTATATTTCACTTTTATATGTTATAATAAAATGCGGGTTTTACTTGAGTTCTTCTGGCTGTGTAGAATATTCATTACAGGTAAATCTCATGTAATTCTACAGCTGCACTCAAGTGTGGGGGAGCGCGACACACTCTGCGAACTTTGGGGAGTACACTCTTTCCCTACTAATACTTCATATTCCCTTTTGCTATGCCCTGTTAATTTAATTCTATCTACGCAATGAGGGCATTGCTTGAGCTTAAGTGTAGAGGAGAGCCTCTTCAGAGACATTTTGTGCTTAAAATGTTTAAATCTCTCTGCTTATCTTGCATTTGTTCAAAAAAAAATTATGGACCCTGCTAAAGTAGGTTGTTCTCTTTATGAATAAATACTGTTATGAATTGTGGGATAAATGGTACAAAATTTTTCATTTTGATTACTTTTGAGGAGCATTTTTATGCGATGTGACCAAATGATCTGAAATGGTTGGATTTTTATTGCTCAGGGGTTCCTTCTGTCTTCTTTCTTAGGGATTGCTAAGGGGTGCTTCTCTGTCAAAAAAAAATATATAAATAAAAAAATAATAACAAGCAAGGGACTTGCGAGACGCCATTGGTAACCAACAAATGAGAGTTGAGTGTTCTTAATACAAAGGCTTGAGGCCTACATTTTATCTTCTCATCTCTTATGCAAAAGTGAAACAAATGCATAAATCTATTTTTCCTTTTGTTTTTCTCCTCAAATGCTTATTCTTGAGAGAAGTTGGCCGTGGTAAAAGTTCTCAAAGTCACCAAAACTGAGAAGCATTGAAGTACTCCGGATCATACCCCGAAACTCTATATTTTATTTTTACCCTGAGCACACCTATGCCACCAGTAGGTGATGATTCACACTCCTCAAAAAGTTTAAGATCATGTACTGTTCACCTCCTTATCCTACCCTTCATAATAATATTTGTTAATATTGAGCATTCCCTACTTGCTTGGGTACATGGTTTTGCTTGAGGACAAGCAAAAGATAAGTGTGAGGGTGTGATAAGTGTCCAAATGAGCATGTTTTATGGGTGTATTACATATATTATATTAGAACTTTTCTTGCTCATTTCTCCACTTTGCTTAGTTTTTTCTCTAGTTTATGTTTTATTGTTTATCTCACAAATTTATTGGTTAAACATAAGGAAAACCAAGCAAGGAGCAAAGTAGACGAAGAGACGAACGCATAGGCGCAGACGGATCTCAAATCGGAGCTAAAACGAACATTTTAGAGGCAATTGAACTTTGGTCCGAACCAGTGTCCGGATCAGCTGGTACGGACCAATACATGCCAGCGCACCCGTAGAAAAGATCGACATGTCCGGACCAGTATGGTCCGAACAGTGGTCCGGACACGCATAAATTGCCAGCGTACAGGTGCATCGACATGGGTGTGAAAAGATAAATTATATTTTATCTTTTCACACCGACACCCCCTTCATTTCTACCCCATTTTCACTATAAATACACCTATAACCCTCCAAAATCATATCTCATTCCACCCCCAAACTAATGCCATTTTTCCTCCATAAAATCACCATTTTCTCTCCAAAAAATCATACATCTCATCTACATATTGTCCACATAAATCCTCACATCATCTCATCCCATAAAAACATTCCATTTCCATACCGTTGTTTTGTCCAACCTCTGTCCAAATATTAGCAGTTATTAAGGAGCTGAATTAATTATCTTCCCCAGATGATTTCTTTTACTTCTTATTCTGTCTTTTTAATTATGTTGGGCTAAGAGGATTTACTCCGGGTGAAGGTGTAATTATAGTTTGTATAATTATGTAATCTATATTTTTACCGGTTTAATTAAATACAGTTTGTTACGATTAAAGCTTATCTCTCGCCTTTTTTATAAATCTCATGAGTTTATTAAAATGCTTTACAAAGTCTATTTTGATCAGAGCAGTGATAAATAGACAGGTTAATTAATCGATAAACCTGTGGAAAACTTATTTTGATAAAATAAGTTAGTAATTTCAGATGCAAAATCTAATTCCTCGCGCTTAATATGTTTACATGTGTTTTGCTCAAATCTAGATTAGATTGAGCATTTTCTGGTAAACGAGTCTTTCAAGTCTAGGATTTAGTCTTTAAAGATAATAACAGGAATTTTTGCCAAACTATTATAATTAACCGGTAAAGATAGCATAATTAGCCAGATTATATAAACCTGAACCCGGAGTCCCGTTATATATTATCTTCCACTCAGTTAATTTTATCTGTCGTTTTACTTTACAAAAACAAGTCAATTATCCCCCCTTTTTGTGACAAGCTTAGGTACTATATTATTTCGCTATAAGTCCCACGGTTTGACCCCGGCCGCTTCTGTCTTCTATACTACTGCGACCGGGTTTGTTTGCAGCCCGAAGGATATTTGAGTTATTAATTTCTTTCTCAATTGTTTAAAATACACCAGTTCCAACCTCTCTATTTTCCTGTCTGCAACAGGAGCACCCGGAAGTTGAGGAGGACGAACTGGAGATTGAAGAAGAATCACAAATCATTGAAGAGGGAAAGTGGAGATTGTGGAAAGAACTGGAGTGGAAGTGGACTGGAGTCGTTCGGCGCCGAGAGAAACTTGAAACAGAACAAAGAGAATTGGAATTTATTTGGGGCGGGGAGACCATTCGTGAATCGTGAGAGAGACATGGAACTAACCCTAAACAAAACGATGTGTTTTAGTAATATATTATTTCGGTTATACGGTTAACCGAATTATGACTGTGTCCAACCCGAAAACCGAACCGAATAGTTATTCGGTTAACCGTAAAACTGAAATATAAAATACAGTTATAAATTTCGGTCAAAAATAACCGAATTTTTTATGGTTTTCGGTTAAAACCGAATAACCTAACCTAATGGACACCCCTATCTCCAAGGCTCTTCACCCAATTCGGTTCCCGGGGCTGTGGCGGTGGAGGTGGAGCACCCACACCGGGCTGATAGCCCATGTGTCCTAATGCGGCAGCTACAATCTCTGTGATCGTCTGCCCTTCCGGTACCTCTGAAGCATCATCGCCTCTGCCACGGCCTCGGCCTCTCCTTCCTGACATCTGAACAATCACAACTCACATTAGATTCGTATCCACCACTGTTTCGGTTAACGAATTTATAACGTCCGTAGACGGTAAAGACGATCCACACTTAATAGTGGTCATCTAACTCTACTCACGCTAACTTCTCACACCCTTAACCCACTACTTATATCTTAACTCATAACCTAACTCGGTGGTTATTTATGTCCGGTATTTCTTGATCAGAGCGTAACTACACTCTGATACCACTTTTGTAACACCCCGTCTTAAGCCATTCGTGGTTATCGCATCTTAACAGTAATACATAAACGTCGCAGCAGAATTAAACTAATACCAGACCTTGCCATGGTCTAATCATCAAGAAATACCGCTTCTTAAATATTTACAACCGTATATCCAAAATACATCCACCAACCTAGTTTTAAGTATCTCCAAAAAACATAACATTTCTCAGGTTCAACTATCAACAGACGGGTGCACAGGCGCTACCCGTACTCAAGTAAAGTCCCACCTAGAGCTACCGCTCCTACTCTCATGGTGTGACTTCATGGGCCCTTACCTGCAAGTGTAAAAGCAGCCCCCAAATGGGGTCAGCACGAATGCTGGTACGACCCTCTCGTGGCCCCCAGCTAACGGGGCTACGACGACTAATTGTCGATAGCATGGAAGTTGATTATCATCCCAATCATAATAGAAATGCAATAAACAACAAACCACAATGAACATAAGTAGCTCAAATGCAAATGAACGACTCAGACGTTCCCTTAACAAATGAATTAGATCTTAACCCTTAGATCCACAATCTCCTTACCTTATAATTGCCAACCGTTCCACTATTAGATTGGTTAGCCCTTAATTGGTTGCTTATTTTTGTAGGGCTTGGTTAACCTTAGCCGTAGCAGTGCACTATCCAGCAATAAGCAACTTTTCTTAATTTTTGGGGATGTAGGCTTGATCCCCCCACGCCATCCTTAAGTGCCTCCACCTCAAACAGTAGTCCGGGTGGTCGGGTCGGTTTGTTGACCTTAGGCGACGAGTCCAACGACAAGTCTTATTTGGAAGTCGGATCTGATTCAGATGCCGACCTCCCCCAATACATGTGCCGTACCATTCCGGATTCCTCACTCCCACCCCAAGTTAAGGTTAGTGAAAGTCTTAGATACCATGTGTTAGTTAAACCTTGACGGGTACTAACCAACGTTCACCAATGTACAAATCCTCTCCTTAACACAATAAGTATAAAGCTTAGTTAGTAGCTATCCTTAAACCTCGTGGGTTAGTGTAAAGAAAACACATACACAACGAGAACATTAATATCTAGTTGCATGCGTTATCTTGTCTTAGTCATATCAAACAAACATGTAGCACACAAGCCGAGGGACACCTCGTTAGCAAGCAGGTCACAAGAAAGACTGTACCGTTCACCGTCGACGATCGTTTGGTTTATCTCCTTCCAAGTCCCAATTCACAAGTCCTAAACATTCATTCAGTTTTAGGTTATTATTCAATTCAACTTAATACAATTACTTAACCTCCCTAGACATCAACTTTTACCCATTGTTTTTCACTAAGCCTTATGGTTTTTAACTTAACTTCTAAGTGCATCATTTCTTCATTATCTATTACATTGTTCACCCACTTAATAAATATATACCCCTCCAAACGTGCCCTTAATAACCTTATAACATCAATACCTAATCATCCCCATCATTTCCTAACATTTCCCAAGCTTAATCATGATTTTGAGTGTGGTCCGGGACCTTGTCCTCAACCTAAGTCCGGACCTATACTTAGTTCAAACTCTCGGTTGTTTTAATGTGGTGGTCCGGGACTTTGTATGGGACTTAAGTCCCGGACCATTGCAAGCTAAAATCCTCGGGGGTAATTTAGGGGGTGGTCCGGAACTTCTTACAAAACTTAAGTCCCAAACCCTATGGTTGAAGCAACTCTCGGCAGAAATTTTAGGTTGGTCCGGGACTTCACCCTGGACTTAAGTCCCGGACCAGCTACAAATTTCTTTCTTTTGCATTGTTCTAAGTTTGTTTACACTTGTTCTCTTCATCCATAAATCACCCAAACTTCACACATGATCTTAGGCATATTCTAATACCAAAATAACATCCTAAACTTGCCCATCTCATCTCTAACCTTATAACCCAATTTCTTACACAATCTCTCAACACTTGTAATATTTTCCTTAGGTGTTCTAAGTGGTGTTTCATTCCTATCATAACCACTATGCCAAAATGTTTCCTCACCACCATAACATCATCTCCCAAGCATCTTTCACCATCTAGGTTCCTTTATGTAACTACATGAAGTCTCTTCACCTTTAGACACATTATTTTACTCTCCTCCTAACAATTTGCATATAACCTAAACACATTTCCAAACTGCCTTTGGTGTTACCAAACACTCTTTGATTCCTAGATCCTCCATGATAATGCCTAAGTCATTCTAACTCACAAGAACACCTTGAACTCACTCTTTTTCATCAAAACAACCCCTAAAGTTCCCTAGTACTACCTTAGTCATGAAATTTCCTTAGAACATCTTAAACACTAAGTTTCTTCATCAAATTTTGACATGGGTTCTCTAGTATATTGTTACACCTAAACACTTGGTTTTTCACCATCAAACAACCTAGATCACTCAAATCCTCATTACATCATCTTAACACACAATTTACACCAAAACTACACCACATCATCATATAGTGTAATAACTTAAAATGCTTGGCACTTAGGCCCTAAATGACAATAATCTTAACCACTGAATTTCCACATATATTTGCCTTTGACCTGCGAATACACATAACAAGGCTCCCATTGAAATAAAATGCTTCTTGTAATTCATCTCATCATTGTTTAACTATCTCTTTTCTCATTGGCTCCTTAGTCACAAGTTCTCAAACGTAGTCATTGTTTCTCCTAGGTTATATATAGCCCTTTTCTAATGTAAACCCTAAGCTACACTCATCATATACCTATGTCCCATCCCTTAATGCATTAAACACCTTAAGGTAAGACATTTACCTTGTCCTTTTTCAAGCTTCACAAACTTTCTTCCTTAGATTTTCCTTGCTCAATCTCGGTCACCAAACCAAGTTCTCCTTGCCAATGTTCTAACCAACATTCAATGACTCCAATGAGTACTAAACAACACACTAACCTTAAGGAATAAAACCTAGGTTAAAAATGTGTTTTAAGGTATTAAATTGATTGTTTTACCTTGGTTTCTCAAGACAAGCTTGGATATGAATCAAGAAGGACCTCCTCTTGCCCTTGGAGAATAGGAAACAAGCTAGAACAAGGCATAAAATGGAGCCCCATGAGTATAGATTTTCGGTTATGTGAAGGAATGGTGGAAACTTAATTTTCTTACACATTCTTTACCTTAAGAGAATGGAGAAGCCAATGAACTCTCCAAACTTGAATTTCCTCCTTATATGGCGGTTTGGCTTGGCACCAAAATAGAACTCTTGAAGTTTTGGGATAGAAAGAAGAGCTTGAGCTAACTAAGAAGAATATGTAATTTGTTTAGGTTTTGGAGCTAAAATGAGTAAGTAGTAATCAAAGGAAGATGGAACTTACATGGGGGATTTTCTTCACTCAATGGAGAAGAGAAGAAAGCAAGAGAAATCGGTGTGAGAGAGGAGAATGAAGAAGTGAGGAGAGAGGTCTACTAAGGTGAGATATTTATGTTAAAGGTGAATAGTGAATTTACTTACTTTTGCTTTATTCTTTACTTAGCTAGATAAGTGTGGTGAGTCACACTTAAAAACCGGCCCCCTTGGTCAAATAAGGTGTATTGTGGTCTTTGTTGACCATTTAATTGACTTACTTTGACTAATGTCTTAAACTAGCACTATTTGGTTACTATTCACTAAACAAGACACATAATTGTGAAATTTTTGATTTCCCATGGATTTAGACTTCCTAATGTGATACTAATTAGTACACATGTTAATTAAAGTGTAATGATGGACATTTAGCCACTCAAAACCCATTTACAAGACAATTTTTTCAAAAATGTGCTTTAAGACTCCTTAAAGCACATTTTGTGTTTTAACTTGTTTTCAAGCTTGGTTTTCTTTGGTAATTGGTTTAAAATGACCATTAGGATATTACTAAGGTCTAAGAATGATATTTGGGTGCTCACCCAAGTCTCTCCAAGCTTAGAGCACGTTTTTGCTTAAACTGCTCTTTTGGTGTTTCCTTATGTTTTCTTTGATTAAAATGGTTTCTTAATGTTTCTAAGGCATTATTTAGCCTTCTTATATCTTAGTTTATCACTTAAACACCATATCTAAGTTTGGGGTATTTCAAAACTAATGAATCATATATGATTTTAGTGTATCATCATACTCATATAAAAAATAAATTTTTTTAAGTTGTCATAACATATTAATGTCTAGTCTTGTTTTGAAGAGTTTGAATTTACATGAACAATGATATAATTTACATGAACATCAAAATAATCCAATCAATAACCGACTGAATCGTCTGACTTTCCTGACTTTGTACTAAACTCTTGTTCTTAATTTATATAATTCTTCTTTTTTTATTAAAAAAAAGAGAAATTTCACCAAATACCACTAAGTTTTTGCTTAATTCACGATATACCACTGTGTTTTAAAATTACACAGGATAACACTAAGTTTTTGCTTATTTCATCAGATAACACTCTGTCTCATATTTTGTTAAATATTCCATCAATATTTTAGGAAAATAACTAAACTACCCCTATTATTAATTAACAACTTGAAAGTAATTTGTCATAATGATAAATTTAATAAGACACCACTTTGGGTACTTTAGTCTTTTTTCTAGTGATATTAATGGAACATTTAACAAAATATGAGAAAGAGTGTTATCAGATGAAATAAGTATAAACTTAGTGTTATCCTGTGTAATTTTAAAAACACAATGATATATCGTGAATTAAATACAAACCCAGTCATATTTGGTGAAAATTCCAAAAAAAAAAAAAAAAAAGTTTGCACGGAACCGCCGTACCATAGATTTTGCGTTCCCGATAATTGCTTCCCTTGCCTGCTCTCTCTAGAGCCTTCGCCATTGTTGACACAAGCCCTAGGGAAAGAAATACAGTTTTTTCACATGGCCCAGAATCTCTATCACCTGGCCATTTTCTCCTTCTTCCTCATCATCTCCAGCCCTGGTCTGATCAATGGTAACACTTCCGCGCCGCAGTAAAAGTCTATTACTAATCTCACTTCTTCTTTGATGGTTCTGTAGCGTAATGGCGGTTTTTCTTTCTGCTTGTTGGTGTTTGTTCTTTAGTCTCAGCGAAGCTTGTCTACGAAGACGGGTATACAGTTTCGACGGTTATCGATGGCAACCATATCAACCTCAACCCACACTCTGTGTTATCTGGGTCAGACTCATTGAATGACCTCGTTGTGCTTGATTCGTCGAACAGTGTGTTTTATACCTTCTCCCTTCCTATATCCCTAGGTATGATGGTTTTACTTAAACGGCCCCTTGCTTATATACACTCACCCTCCGAATATCCCTAGGTATGATGGTTTACTTAAAATCGAGGATGCGTGTGATAATAATTAAAAATATATGTTATGACAAGCAAATTTGAGAAACAAAGGATATTTTCTGTATTTAAGAGATTCGATGGTAGAAGCTGCAATTTCTATCATATTATTTGAGTATGCATTGTAATTATCTATGGATCTCTTACAACGGGTATGGGTTTTGGGTCTTATTGTGTATCAGAGAGTGTGCCAAAGAGGTTTGCAGGCAATGGGGCTGCTGGGTTCTCAGATGGGGAACGGGATTCTGCCATGTTTAATAAACCCAGAAGCTTTGCTGTGGATTCAAAAGGGAATGTTTATGTTGCTGATCGTAGCAATCTTGCCATCCGAAAGATAAGCAATTCAGGTAAAACATTGTGGCGTAGCGTTCTATTCTTTTGAATGACTTTCTTGTCCAGTGGCAAGCAAGTTATTCTATCTTGATGTTTTTAGAGCGGGGTGAAAGTCCTTGGTGGCCCATTTATAACGCCACTTGGACTTGTGTGCTGTGGTGGAGTCTGTTTATTTTACTGATCCAATAAGTGAGTGACTTGTAGTTAGCTACTGTGTCAGAAGTAATATACAGCTCCTGAAGCTACAAATTGTTCGAGTAGCACCTGGTGGGGACATGTGTCACTCAAAGCTGCATCAGTCTCCTAAACATAGAACTCTGTGAATTGATTTTTGTCTGTTATGGACTTGGAACGAGTAGTTTCTGCTGTACTAGTCCAGCCCTGCCTTTACATACATATGGTGTGGTGATGGTAATGACTTCGTCCATATTCGTGTAGTATCAGAATCATTTGGTTTCTGAAGAATGAGGACATGATTGATCTCACCAAATCATAATTTCAAGTACTCTTGTATGAAGGGTTTATTTCTCATTTTCTTTTTGCATCTGTAACTGTAAGATTGAACTTTAATATGCAATAGTATGGTCTCTTGTTATCTCTCTTTTATCAACTTTGAACTCTGCGAAAATCAATATGCTTACAAAATAGCATGTTGGCAGGTGTGACCACTATTGCAGGGGGTTACACAAAGAAGCCTGGCCATGCAGATGGTCCTGGAAAGAATGCTTCGTTCTCTGAGGATTTTGAAATAACTTTTGTCCCTAGTTTGTGTGCTCTGCTGGTTTCTGATCACGGGCATAAATTGATCCGCCAAATCAATTTAAAATCTGAAGATTGCTCGGAAAGTTACTCATCTGGTAATTTTCCTTTCCTCCCCCCATTACTTGTAGGTGTAAACCAAATAAAGAAACCATCATGAGCGTCGGCTGTTGTTATTGTTCCAAATTACCACTCTTATTCTCTGCTTGGGCGGCATAAGCTCTCGCTCCTACTTTCTACTGAACAGAAGAATTAATGTCAAACAGGCTTCTTTGTGGATACTAAATGACACTTATCTAGACGCTTTATGATATTCTAGAACCTAAACCTTGGTTTGTTTCTTTCCCTGTTTTGCCTTTAGGATGGGGCATCAGTCTTGCTTGGACTCTTGGACTTGTAGCTTCATGCTTGCTTAGCTTTATTGTTGGGTTTGCAGCCCGTCCCTACATCACTAGTGTAAGTGTCATCCATTTGTAAAGTAGCAGACATACTCAGACAACAGCTATAATGAGTCCTCATTTTTTTTACATTTACAAGCAATAGCTTTCCGTAAGAATAAAGATATTTCAACTCACAAAACCCTCTACTCACATTTTTCTAACAAAATTTGATAGACAGTGGGGACACAAAGGAATCAGATGCAGGGAGACATGGAGCCATTACTACAATCTGATGTTGAGGAATCAAGTAGGGATGCCATGCTTCGCCACCAGAAGCGTAGCTGCTAGCTTTGCCCTTCTTTCAGCTTCCAAGAAGCTGCTTTTGCTAACCTTCTCACATATGATGTTAATGTTCAAGTTCGATCTCACGAGGACCACTTCTTCTTGTGTTATAAATAAGGAGCAGCAGTTTGTTTCCCTGATAGATGCAGATAGTTTTAATCATTTGGAGTATCCAGTGTCTGGAAAATATGAAGAACAGTTGAGGGATTTAATCAGCCTGGATGGAAACTATGGATTGTTAGGTACTTCTGACCATGTTTCCCAGCTAAGAGAATATAAAGTTACAGAATTTAGTTTATCTGATGGAGGTGGAAAACTAGATTGCATTATGGAAGATAACCTGATAAGTTTCATCGACAATGCTGAAACTTCCCCCCAACCAGAGGATTTGTTTGTGGGTGGCTCCAATCTGGTTAAAAGAAGATGAAGTTGCTTTCCTCTACGGTGTCATGATGACTTATGTACTAAAGATGCAGTATGCATTATGCCAAGTATGTGTAGATGTATCTGAACCTTCTTGACATTCTACCTTAGTGGTTATGTGACCGGATTCCTATAACATGAGGAACTGCCACTATTCAATGTTATTTGCCTTTGGTTCCCACTGATTCACCGCGCGTATAATGGTAGGCATTGAATAGTGTCCTCAAGCTCTCAAAGCTTAGGCTCTGTTCGGACTGTTTTGGCAGCATAAATGTAGTATATTTGACAGCAGGAATGCGTTGGCATAAATGTAGTATATTTGCTGGTAGGAATGTGCTGGTATAAATGCAGCTGTTTTGAAAACTGCTGTTTGACAGTGTAGCATATATGCAGCATGTTTGGTTAAGTTAGTTATATGTAGTGTGTTTACCGTTTTTGTATTACTATATAATTTATTATATTACATTACGTAACTTTATTTTGTTAGTAAAAATAAATAAAAAAATTCACAAACAATAAATTTTTATTTTTATTATTTAAGCAAAATTTATAATTCCTAAACAATATATTTTTATTATCTAAATTTTATAATTCTTATAAATATAAAAATGTAAAAAAAAAAAAGCGTTTCAAATTTTCTGATAATGTTATGTGAATTTATTAGTGAAATTATACTTTTAATATATATAATATTTTTGTAACTTTGTATGTTAATAAATTTATATGCATTCATATTTCTATATACTATTTTAATATTTTAATTTATATATCAACAAGTGTATATTTATTCGTTTTTTTAATTTTATTAATCTATGTGGTATTACAAATAATATATTATAGATGTGTATTATAAATGTGATTTTTTGTACATTTGGCTAAAGATGTAGTACTATTTTTTATAAATTATTTAAAGCATTATGTAATTTGTAATAAATAAAGTAACTTGTAAAAAATTTCTTTTTTTTTAAATCAATAGTCACAGTAATTGTATTATGAAGTGAGTAAAGAAACAAAAGTGAAAGTACGAAAACGAAAAAGTAGCATTTGTTACGGGTATTTATGCTGATATTTATGCTGACATTTATGCTGTTTTAGACGAACAACAAAAACAAATAAAGGAGTTCAAAACAGCATATGCTGTCAAAAAATGTGTATATATGCTGCACCCGAACGCAACCTTAATGTCATTCTAGTAGATGGACTGAAACAAAACGAAAAATCATTCAGAAGGTGCAAAGCGCTTCACTTCGGGGAAAATCTTACAAGACAAATGAGCGTCGACGAGTCGAATTGACCTTGAATTTGCTTAAAAATAATATTTTCTAGTCATCAACAATAGTTTTTGATAAGGACCTCTATTCATTTATAACTGGTAGAGCGGATGTGTCCTGGGTTTTGGTCTAGAAAATAGATATTGATGGTTAAGTTTAACAACCGATAATTTTGCTTAGAAAGATTAATAGTTGATTTTGTTAGCAGGTTTTCAGACCAATAGTGGCTTTGATTCTATCTTATTTATTTGATTATTTATTAGGAAATTAGATAGCAGTTTTTTTTATCATACTAATTAGTATTACCTATTTGTTTTATTGAATTCAGTTGTAGTTATTTTTTAACACGCTCGTGGTTGGTTTATATACAAGTTTCTAATTTGTCTTTCTTTAATAACAACATATGGTAATTTATTTTCAAAATATGATAACTTTTACACACAATATTATTTTGTTGAGCTCTTACATTTTTTTTCAAAATATGACAAATTTTATACAAATGACATTAATTCTTTATCAAACTTTCTTATTTGCTATAAATACAAGCTTTTCTATTAACACCTAAGAATTACCGAGCGATGATGGCACAAGACTAGACTTTTTTTTTGAAAGAACACGTCATATATTATGTAACACCCCCCGCTAATCCTTCCATTATCCTCTAATCGTCTCCATAATTCCTTCTACACGCAGCGGTACTTGCATACTCCCGGCGGGTGATACAACGCCGTTAGTCATTCCAAGACTAACAAGGCTCGTACTGCTTACTGTAACGGTCTGAAGACTAGAATAAACCGAGAAACACAATTACTTACAATACAATCCCAATATTTACTTACATGCTTGATTACCGAGTATCCAAAAGAAAATCAATTACATTCCAACTCTACAATCTACTCCAAAAATTATGAGTTTGTACATCTACTCATTTCTATCCTATCACAATGTCAATATCCAAAAAGGTGTATCACATGGTACACCGGCTACTCTAAAAGGCCTAATGTAACACCCCACTCGTAATCGCGTAATAATCACTCACGTAGCATTTAATTAATAACGTCTCACAACGGAAGTCTCACATTACTAAAACTCACTTGAGTGTCACATGCCATTACTCGCCCATACAAGTAAAGAAGCAGAAATAAATAAACTAAGAAATAACACTAGTATTACAAATACAACCGCAGTGATAACGAGATACTGACCTATATATCATCCTAAACCAAGAGTAACTGTAACGACAAGTGAGCGTCTAGGTAAATCCCATATGTATACAACGTTATAAACACATTAAACTAATATCCATCCTATTCATTACAAAGTCTCGCACTGTAATTAAAATTCTAACTACCTGGGTCTCGCTCTTCGGCTTTGACGATAGTCATCACCTGCACGTAACGCCATAAAGGCTCAGTGATAAACGCTGAGTACGCCAGGCCTGGACCCTATTGGTCACTTAATAGTCATGGTCGCCATTATTAAGTTCGTTACATGCTTTACCGGTGTACAGGTATTTAAAGCAGTAAACACATGGATGACGGTAATTTAAACAAGTAATACAGTCACTACGTTTCACGCAATCACACACAACACAATAATAATAACATTAACATGTGCAGCCGTTAGTAACGGTCAGGTTATTTAGTTAGTCACATGACCCCCCGGGTCCTCATTACATTCACATCACAACACGTTAGTGGGTGTCAAGTTAGGACAACCCGAAATAATCTCACTTGGACAGTAGTCCCACGTACACACAAGGTGCTCACTACCCTGATGATCCGAAGACTCCGGGACTTATTCACTTTGCCTTTGTAAAGGCATCCATTTAGGTGGCCAAGGGCCTGGTGCCAACGGTAGCACACTCCGCCTGACGATCTATCTAGGCTCGATTAGGATTAACTAGGGTAAACCCGATACGGGATAACCCAAGATATCTCTACGCGCGACCAGCAGCCGGTGATTGTCTGGATTAAAGTACATCATCACATTCATTCACACTCCACTGTTAACTTCATTAGTTAGATAGTTAGTTACAATTTTAATTATGGAGAACATCACTTATTTTGTTGGCTGCCCTGTGGGTCTTACGCATGCCTAGAATGATTCTAGGTAGTATTTATGTTCGAGTCGAAGCTTTAGGGACCGACGACGTCGTATTATATCAGAGAACGGTAACCACAATCACATAACTCGCATATGTAGTTTTATATAAGTCGATCTATAGTCGACGTAGTATTAGTCCCGGAGGACGTTCGTGCACGATTAAATGGTGCGGAAAAATTAAACAATCAAACATCACATATCACAATCACATCCACTCACATAAATACATGCATCACACACGTTATACAACACACATATCTGAGCCCGAGGAAGTCCTCAGGACATCTCAGATTAGACCACTTTACGTACCGTTCACCAATGACCTAGGTTGCGCAGTAGACCACTAGCTCGTCAAGCACCTTCGTCGGTGATATGGTCTAAATAACAAACACAATATAAGTCAATCCATATGACTTATTAAAACTCGGTAAATCCGAACAGCACAAGTAATCCTGACATTATATCCCCGGATTTCAACTGTTATTGTTAGAGTACCGTTATACGAACTCGTCACTCGTAGTACGTATTAACTATCAATGCCCGGGTTTATTTAAGCGAGTCGGTTATAAAACGTCTTAGTTGTAGCGTTTTTAAAACGTTAGGATTTATTCCTTATATATTCGAGTGTACGAATATATATTCACGTTTATACTTACGTATTAATTTAACCGTTCCGGTTAAGTATACGAATACACGATTATAATATATAGTTGCATGTATTCATGCAACGTTAATTCACATCGTATTATGCTTATGCATTAGTGTTTTATGGTATTAATATTTAACCATTTAAATGTTGTACCACATACTATACATCTCATTTTTCTTTTTAACACACCATATTTATAACTTATAATTGTGTGACTTCTAGTATATATATATTTATACTAATGTCGTAACACTTGTCATTTATCATTTTATGACACTTAAACCATATTGTAAATACTTACATATATTTTCGGTTTTGTACACCCATATATATATATATATATACATATTATCTCCGGTTATATATGTATATGTACATATTCATTACCTTCATTTGATCTTAGTCATATACTATATAGTTGCATGTATGCATGCACTATATTATATAGTTTCCAACTATATTATATGCTCATTATGTATACATTTTTAACATATATATACACTCATATACATTCATTTTTCATAAATTCTAGACTTATATTATATGTCACATTATTCCATGTGAACATTATTAATGATAATTACTTCATTTACTCACATTAATACTATATAATATCTATAGTATTTATAATTGTAAACCATAGCTTAAAAATCAATTTCCAACAGCACTTATAACATTTCTAAAACTCTCCTATTTCACGAACGCCATAAATACTAACTATTTCATTATATGCTCATTTTCACATATTTACTCTCTAATCTTCACTATCGCACAGGGCACACATAACCACAATTATTCTGAAACAAAACAATTTCAACAACATACTTTTCCTTTACTACATTTCATCACAACTTTTCACTGTAACTTCTTTTCTACAAATATTACAACTATCCTGTACTCTTCATACTCTCGTCACCTCATCATCTCCACTCTTTCTTCCAATGTTAGCTTCGCTACTTCTTTCTCTTTTATTATTGATTTTCACTAACATTTATATGCTGGTTGCTTCACAATACCACTTTCATTATCTTACTACATATACACTGCAACATTATCCTTAACAACTGAAACGTAAAAACTACAACATCCAAAAAACAGAATTTTGTATGTCTCCTCTTCAATCTTTCTTTTAGGCTGTTAATTTGCCTTCTAATCCCCCCAAAGTTTTACCCACTTAATTAGATGTTTTAGAAAGATTTTGAGCTTAAAAACAACCCAAGACAACTCTGTTATCTCCCTTAAAAATCTCTTATACAGAACTGGTAAAAACCGCAGAAACCAAAATTAAGTTCCTGCATGCTCCTACTTCTAGCAAGTTATCTCCAAGACAACTCTGTTATCTCCAAGCTTATTTACACTTAGTCTAATGTGTTAGCAAGTTTATAAGATTATTATTAAGCCAATACAATCATTATATTGCTTCTGAAAACAGATTGTGAAAGATATAAGTTGCAGAATTTTAACTCACGTTTCTGCACTAGTCTACTAATTGATTCATACAGAATTTCCTGACCGATCTTAACTGTTATGTAACCCATAAGTAGCTGGAACATTGGTTACTCAATGCTTCAGAATTCACTAGTTATTATCCTAGAGTAAAACCATACAATTTCGGCACTAAAAAGAACACAAGATTTCAGCCCAAATACATGAGTTTCTCTGCTGTCTTACTAGAGCAGATTATAACCAGATTCTGTGTAACACCCCTACTAATCCGGCTCTTAATCATAGTATAAACGTCGTACTTAGTAAATAAATCGCAGCGGTAAGTAACAGACTGTCGTTCTAATGGTGTCACTGTTATCACTCGCCCATACGGGTGATAACGAGTTACATGATAATCAACATACGAAACGTATTCACGCAGTGACCACAAGAGATAGATAGTAATTGTAATACCCCAAATTTCTAAACTGTGATTAGGGCCTTACTTAACTGTAAACCTTAGGGAACCCTAATTTCTAAAGATGGAGAAGGTTATAATTAGTTGGAGGTGCTTGGTGAACATTAGGAACCTTAGTTCCCGGAGTATCACCCGGTAAACCTTAGTTTCGCAGGATTCCTGAAATTTCCAAAATTACTAAATTCCTCAGGAACTGAGAGTGGTTATCAACCTAGGAAGAGTGTTAGATACTTTTGAGAGTGTTTTGAGGGAAGAAACAATCATATCTTTCTTCTTTTAATATAGACAATCTAGTTACATTTTTCAGTATTTAGTGGTTCTGGGCAAACGAGGCTTCGGAGAGCTCAGAAGTGACCCGAGGAAATTCCTGAAACTTGATAACCCACACTAGTATTAACATACCTACACATATAGTAATACCCATAAAAGCTCAAGCCAAACATGGCCTAAGGTGGTGGCCAAAATATCAAGGAAAGGAGAGAAAATATCTCGGTTACTATTCACACTATTCACACCTCCTTACTATTTGCAATGATGATCAAGGCAACTTGCCCCCTCCTTATCCATTCAAAGGCGGTTATGTATGGATTTAGGATTGGTTTTTGACACTTGGCACAAATCAATGGCTATGGACAATTCTAGAAGTAATGATTATAGTTAAAGGATAAGGATGAAATTTAGTATAAAAGGGGGGGTGGAGGTCGGCCATGGTAGGTGAGCAAGGTGGCCATTCTTCATCTACCTTGTTTTCCTAAGCTAGAAAACACCATTGGAGCTTAGGCAACAACACTCCTCCATTGAAACACAAATTAAGGTAGTAATTAAGCTAAAATCAAGGAAAAAGGCAAGTTTAAGGAGTGGAAGCCAAACTCCAAGGTGGGCGACTTGGTTGGTGGAGATTTTGAGCTCAAGCAACTTATAATCAAGAGAAGAACATCAAAATGGCTAGGAGAGGACAGGTAATCTATGCACATCACTTTCACCTTTAAGCTTATTTCCTTCTTAAGTCATTCTATTTGGTTACCTACGAATCCTATCTCCTATTTTCTTAAAATTTTACAGTAAACTATGGGATGAATATTAGTGATTATCCTAGAAAATCAAGTCGAAATAAGGTTGGGAACTAGGAAAACTCTAAAGAACTTTGAAAATGGAGAAAAATGAGCTTTAAGCTTTAGGAATTGTTTGGATGGGTTTACGACATGGGTTTGAGCTAAAATTTTGAGGGTAGTCTTGAATAGTGAATATATGGTTATGGTTGAAAAATCAAGTCGAATGGAGAAATTTAAGTCGGTTAGACAAGGTAAAGAAGCTAAAAATGAGAAAATGTGCTTTAAGCCTTTCTGAGTGTTTGAATGGGTTTCCGAATTGATCTTGAGCTGAAATTTTGGGGAGATACTTGTGTTATCAATATTGGATCATGGTTAAATTTTATGCCGAGAATCCTTTGGGAAGTTATTTAAGTTGGTGAATAGTGATTTTGGTCAAAAATGAGTTTTTAAGCTTTCTAAGGTGGTTTCTTGGAAATTGTTTGATTCTCTGATTTATTGGAGCTTGAATGGTATTTTTATGATGTTATTAAGGTTATTTTACAAGTGGTGAGCTTGATGTGTGAATTACTACTTGTGTAAAGCTTGGTTATGATATCTTACTCATGGTTTGTAAATGTGTTTAAGGATAACCTCTTGTGGTGGTGGTGGAAAGTATTGTGTGATGTTGATATCATGGTTATCCTAAGGCTATGCCTCTTGTGAGAGCCTTTAAGGCCAAGCCGACGTTCCGGCAACAATATAAGCTCCTACTAATGAATTGGAGCTGCCACTATGATCTACTCCTATTGGGCAGAAGTTTTCAATAGGGGGTGTGCACACTTAAGGACATAGGGTGGGTGGTGGTGGTGCTTCATTTGGAAATATCTTGTATGATATTAATTATCTCTTGATAATTCTTGGTACAGGTAAATGGTGTGTGATCTATTCTGATTTGTTATATTGTTAATATTTGTTGAAAAAAGGTTTTAAAGAGAAAATAAGTTTTTACGGGGTGTGGTAGTGTTACTCAGTTTTTACTGATTTTATTTGTTTGTGTTTTCCTGTGTATATGAACTGTGTGTTCAGGGTAACTGGGATGGTCACCTTCTCTGCACTGAGGACGAGTCCACCGATACTTTCTATATTTTCATGTTTGTCACCTATCGTAGAAGTATACAGCCTGGGGTCACCGAGATAGTGCTTGAGGAGTGGAACAAGAAGATACAGGGTTTTAGGCACCCGGAGAATGGCAGTAGTCAGTCCATCACCTATGAAGTTTCCACTGTTTATGAGTACATGGAAGTAGTCCCATGCTAAGTGCTAGCGATGTAATAGTCTTTGATACCCCTTGCTTTTGGTGTAAAATAGGAGTAGGAGCTAACATAGTAGTTGGCTGGAAGGGGTCTTTTGGTACTAAGGTGTAAAGTGACGGGTTGGTTGTGTCACTCTTTTGGTAGAAAGCGTTGTAAGATAGCTAATGTAGGGGTGGTGGTGGTAATAGCCTTACACTTACTAGTCTTTAGTAAGTGTGGCGGTAACCCCCGGGTAGTATTAGGGGACCTTATGTAAAAAGACTGACGCATGTATAATACAAGCTAAGGTTTACTTCAGTTATGCATGTCTCTAAAGAATAAAAAAATGGTAAGTATGGTGGTGGTAAACCGGGGTTACAGAGTGGTATCAGAGCTCTAGGTTAGTGGAGGGGAAATTTGTTTAGGAAGCAAGGTGACCCAGGCTTAGGTTTAGGAGTCTAGGCAGAACCATGTGGTTCTGAAAATATGTTTGCTGTGATATTTGTGTGTTGTGTGCTTGATTGATTATAGTTAACTATTTATATTGCAACTAACATATCTGTGTGTAGAATAATGGAGAGGGGAGGACAGGTAATGGAGAGGGGAGGACAGATGGATGAACTGAGGGAGTTGACACTGAGTATGGGAAGAATCTAGCAGCACGAGGCTAGAGCTGAAATACCCAAGGATTTCTCCCGGAGGATAGCAGCTATGAAACCCAGTACTTATTCGGGAGAAGAGGATCCAGTGATTCTGGAGAGTGGATCAGAGAGTTTGACAAAATATTTGATATCATTGATTGCCCTGAAGAAAAGAAGGTAAGTGGGGCTGTATTTTATTTTAAAGGAGAGGCTGATCTGTGGTGGACTGCGGAGGAGGAGAGACTCAAAGGAAATCCGGGTTTTGGATGGAATATGTTGAAGGATGTGAGGAAAAGATTTTATCCGGAGCATGTAAGGTTGCAAAATATCAGGAATTTACTGGATTGAGGCAGCGGATGGATGATGTTAAAACTTATCATGCTAAGTTTGGAGCTTGCTAGATTTGCTCCGCATGTGGTACCTGATGAGACTGCTAAGGTTCAACGTTTCTTGGAAGGGTTAAATTGGGATTTACAAGAAGCTCTGAGTGTAATACCTATAATACTTTACAAGAGGCGTACGATAAAGCTGCTAATCTTTATAGGGTACAACAGAGGAGGAAGGAGTACAAACGGGGCGAAAAGGAGAATGGAGACTCGTAAGGCCGAGAGCTTTGATAAGAGGGCTAAAATAGAAGTTAGACCAAGTGGAGGAGCCAGACCCAATTACCCGGGACGACGATTCAATGATAAAGGAACTAGATACTTTTATTGCAAGATTTGTGGAAGGAATCATCCGGTGAAGATTGTGAAGGAAGGTTGGTAAGTGTTTTAACTGTGGGAAGCTGGGCCATAGGGCCTATGAGTGTAGGGTAAGAAGGATGGAAGGAGGTACTGATCAGGTAGCAAGACCTGCTACAACTGGAAATTCAGCAACCAGAACAATCGTGGCAACCAAGGGGTACAGCAGAATAATCAAAATGGCAGAGGAATAATTATAATGGTCCAAGAGGTAATGGGGACAAGGGAATAATCAGGGGAAGCAAATACAATATGGAAGTGGAAGTACACAGGGAGGAGGCTATAAGAATCAGGGATATCAACGTAATCAGCAAGACGGAGGCTGAATCTCAACAGAAGGGGGTCATTACAGGTACTTTTCCAGTTCTTGGAACTAGTGCTAAAGTATTATTTGATTCCGGTGCAACCTGTTCTTTTATATCCTCTGAGTTCTTGAAGAAAGTAGGAGTAGTCCCTGATATAGAAGTTGAAATTTCTGTTTCTACACCTACGGGAAGAGTGGTAGGATGCACTAGAAAGATGGAAGGAGTAAAAGTAACCATAGAGGGTAGAGAATTTGAGATGGATCTGGTAGAGTTTGATTTGAAGGATTTTGATATAATCTTGGGGATGGATTGGTTGAGTAAGCACAAGGGACGCATAGATTGTGAAAAGCAAAAGGTTAGCTTATGTGGGAAGAGAGGGAAGAGAGTGTCGTACACATGCGAAGGAGCCAAGCAAAGGGTAAAAATTCTACCTGCCTTAAAATTCTTAAAGGAGTTGCGAAAGGAGAGCCAGTTTATATGTGTTATGTTCAAGAGGAAAAATCGGCGCAAGAACCAAAGTCATCCGCACTTGAGGATCTTCAGTAGTCAGGGAATTTCCAGATGTTTTTCCAGAAGAAATTCCCGGACTTCCACCCGACCGTGAGATTGAGTTTACTATTGATTTAGTACCAGGAACAGCTCCAATTTCTAAGCATCCTTATAGGATGGCCCCGAATGAGATGAATGAGTTAAAGAAACAGTTGGAGGAACTTTTAGAAAAAGGTTATATTCGACCGAGTGCTTCTCCGTGGGGAGCCCCAGTATTGTTTGTAAGAAAGAAGGATGGAACTTTGCGTCTTTGCATTGATTACAGGGAGTTGAATAACGTCACAATCAAGAATAAATATCCCTTGCCTAGGATTGATGATTTGTTCGACCAGCTACAAGGAGCGAAAGTATTTTCTAAGATTGATCTAAGATCAGGCTATCATCAGTTAAAGATAGCAGAAAAGGATATACCAAAGACAGCCTTTCGAACTAGGTATGGTCATTATGAGTATGTGGTTATGCCATTTGGGCTAACAAATGCACCGGCAGTATTTATGGATTTAATGAATCGGGTATTCAGCCAATTCCTTGATAAGTTTGTGGTGGTATTTATTGACGACATATTGGTGTATTCGAAGGATGAGGAGCAACATGCTGATCATCTGCGGCAAGTTTTACAAGTTTTAAGGGAGAAGAAGTTGTATGCTAAATTATCTAAGTGTGATTTTTGGCTCAAGAAAGTATCGTTTTTAGGTCATGTGGTAACCGGAGATAGAATTTCGGTTGACCCGGCTAAAATTTAGGCTGTTAAGGATTGGCCCAGACCAACGAACGTTCGAGAAGTTAGAAGTTTTCTTGGGTTAGCTGGATATTATAGGAAGTTTGTTCAAGATTTCGCTAAAATTGCAAGACCGCTTACAAATCTGATGAAAAAGGAAGTGCGGTATAAGTGGGATGCGGATTGTGAAAGAGCTTTCCAGATTTTGAAGGAGAAGTTAACCACAGCACCAGTTCTTATGTTGCCCTGTGGTACAGAAGGTTTTGAGGTATATAGTGACGCGTTTAAATATGGATTAGGGTGTGTATTGATGCAGAATGGCAAGGTCATTGCCTATGCTTCTCGACAGTTGAAAAGTTATGAGACGAGGTACCCTACTCATGATTTGGAACTTGCAGCTGTAGTTTTTGCCTTGAAAATTTGGAGGCACTATTTGTATGGAACTTCTTGTAAGATTTATACGGATCACAAGAGCTTGAAATATATCTTCACTCAAAAAGAACTTAATATGAGGCAAAGGAGATGGTTGGAACTTATTAAGGATTATGACCTGGAGATTTTATACCATGAAGGCAGAGCCAACGTGGTGGCAGACGCTTTAAGTCGAAAGAGGAGTCATGAGGGAGAAGCTAATTGGATATTACATGATGAGTTGGCACAAGATTTCAAGAGGTTGGGCCTTGAGGTAGTAACAACGGGGGAGGTGGATAAATAAATTTTGGCTAGTATGAATGCGTTCCTCAACATTTACAAGGAAATTTTGCATCACCAGCAAGAGGATGAGAAGTTACGGAAAATAAAGGAAAAGGTGGAAAAAGGAGAAGCCCCAGATTTTAAGATTTATGACGATGGCAGTTTGAGATTTCGTGGGAGATGGTGTGTACCAGATTCATGTGGCGATATTAAAAGGAAGTTGATGCAGGAAGCTCATAACTCTGCATATTCCATACATCCAGGAGGAAACAAGTTGTACAAAGATTTGAAGAAAGGGTTTTGGTGGCCAGGCATGAAAAAGGAGGTAGCTGAACATGTGTCGAAGTGTCTAACATGTCAAAAAGTTAAATTTGAGCATAAGAAAGCAGGAGGAATGTTGCAACCATTGGATATACCCATGTGGAAATGGGATTCGATCTCTATGGATTTCATAGTGGGATTACCACCAACCAAAGGTGGGATGGATCAGATTTGGGTGATTGTAGATCGGTTGACCAAGACTACTAGACTAATTCCAATGAAAAGTACTTGGTCTATGGAACAGCTGGTGGAGGCATATATTAAAAATGTGGTTAAGTATCACGGAGTCCCTGTGGAAATTATTTCAGATAGAGATTCTAGGTTTATTTCAAGGTTTTGGCAGCAATTCCAAAAAGCCATGGGAACAAAATTGAGCCTTAGTACAGCTTACCACCCACAGACTGATGGGCAGACGGAGAGAACTATTCAAACTTTAGAGGATATGTTGCGGGCTTGTGCGATGGATTATCAAGGGTCATGGAGTGACAAATTGCATTTGATTGAATTTTCTTACAACAACAGTTATCACTCGAGTATCCGTATGGCCCCGTATGAAGCTTTATATGGCAGGAAGTGTCATACTCCGTTATGCTGGAATGATACGCATGAGGTGGTTATGGTAGGGCCTGAGTTAACGGAGGAGATGGCTTGGCAGGTTAGGAATATTCGGCAGAAGTTGAAAGCCGCACAAGATAGGCAAAAGTCTTATGCTGATTTGCATAGAAGGCCAGTTGAATTCAATGTGGGGGACAAGGTATTTCTGAAGGTTTCACCCACTAAGAGCGTGGTACGATTTGGCAAGAAAGGAAAACTTGCTCCTAAGTACATCGGTCCGTACGAAGTATTGGAAAAGGTTGGAAATTTGGCTTACCGATTAGCTTTGCCGATGAACTTGGATAGGGTCCATAATGTGTTCCATGTATCACAATTGAAACGGTATGTTCTAGACGAATCACATGTGTTGCAACCGAACGAGATAGAAGTTGCACCTAATTTGACTTATGAGGAACACCCGATTGAAATTTTGGATCGTAAGACGAGGGAGACTCGAGGGAAGTCTGTGGATTTGGTTAAAGTTTTATGGACTCACCATGGAGTTCAAGAAGCTACATGGGAACTAGAGAGCAAGATGAGAGCTCAACACCCAGAACTCTTTGATTAAGGTTAGCAATTAAAGTTTCGGGAGAAACTTTCTTTTTAGGGGGGAGAGTCGTATGATAAGTGGTGAATGTTTGTGCCAGAAATGGTTGGTAATACTTGAATGTTATTTTAGGAATTGTTTCTTCATGATTTCATATATGTGGTATCATTGAATTTGCGAATGGTTTATATTGTGTGATGGATGGGATTGGTGTGTCTGAGGTTTTGTGTGATGTTGCTGAATCATCTGTGGTTGATAAAGCTACCTGGGAATTATTGTGTGGAATATTGTTTTAATTTCTTGGAGTATGTGAATACATTGTTTGGTGTGATGAATTGAGCTTCGAGGACGAAGCTTTGTTTAACGGGGGAGGATGTAATACCCCAAATTTCTAAACTGTGATTAGGGCCTTACTTAACTGTAAACCTTAGGGAACCCTAATATCTAAAGATGGAGAAGGTTATAATTAGTTGGAGGTGCTTGGTGAACATTAGGAACCTTAGTTCCTGGAGTATCACCCGGTAAACTTTAGTTTCGCAGGATTCCTGAAATTTCCAAAAATTACTAAATTCCTCAGGAACTGAGAGTGGTTATCAACCTTAGGAAGAGTGTTATATACTTTTGAGAGTGTTTTGGGGGAAGAAACAATCATATCTTTCTTCTTTTAACATAAGACAATCTAGTTACATTTTTCAGTATTTAGTGGTTCTGGGCAAACGAGGCTTCGGGAGAGCTCAGAAGTGACCCGAGGAAATTCCTGAAACTTGATAACCCACACTAGTATTAACATACCTACACATATAGTCTTAATACCCATGAAAAGCTCAAGCCAAACATGGCCTAAGATGGTGGCCGAAAATATCAAGGAAAGGAGAGAAAAATATCTCGGTTACTATTTACAACTATTCACACCTCCTTACTATTTGTAATGATGATCAAGGCAACTTGCCCCCTCCTTATCCATTCAAAGGCGGTTATGTATGGATGGTTAGGATTGGTTTTTGACACTTGGCACAAATCAATGGCTATGGACAATTCTAGAAGTAATGATTATAAGTTAAAGGATAAGGATGAAATTTAGTATAAAGGGGGGGGGGGGGTGGAGGTCGGCCATGGTAGGTGAGCAAGGTGGCCATTCTTCTTCATCTACCTTGTTTCTCCTAAGCTAGAAAACACCATTGGAGCTTAGGCAACAATACTCCTCCATTAGAAACACAAGTTTAAGGTAGTAATTAAGCTAAAATCAAGGAAAAAGGCAAGTTTAAGGAGTGGAAGCCAAACTCCAAGGTGGGAGAATTGGTTGGTGGAGATTTTGAGCTCAATAAACTTATATAAGGTAAAGTAGAGAACATCAAAATGGCTAGGAGAGGACAGGTAACATCTATGCACATCATTTTCACCTTTAAAGCTTATTTTCCTTCTTAAGTCATTCTATTTGGTTACCTACGAATCCTATGTCCTATTTTCTTAAACTTTTTACAGTAATTTAGGGATGAATAGTTAGTGATTATCATAGAAAATCAAGTCAAAATAAGGTTGGGAAGTAGGAAAACTCTAAAGAACTTTGAAAATGGAGAAAAATGAGCTTTAAGATTTAGGAATTGTTTGGATGGGTTTCTGACATGGGTTTGAGCTAAAATTTTGAGGGTAGTCTTGAATAGTGAATATATGGTTATGGTTGAAAAATCAAGTCGAATTGAGAAATTTAAGTCGGTTAGACAAGGTAAAGAAGCTAAAAATGAGAAAATGTGCTTTAAGCCTTTCTGAGTGTTTGAATGGGTTTACGAATTGATCTTGAGCTGCAATTTTGTGGAGATACTTTTGTTATTGATATTAGATCATGGTTACATTTTTAGGCCGAGACTCCTTGGGAAGTTATTTAAGTTGGTGAATAGTGATTTTGGGCAAAAATGAGTTTTTAAGCTTTCTAAGGTGGTTTCTTGGAAATTGTTTGATTCTCTGATTTATTGGAGCTTTAATGGTATTGTTATGATGTTATTGAGGTTATTTTACAAGTGGTGAGCTTGATGTGTGAATTACTACTTGTGTAAAGCTTGGTTATGATATCTTACTCATGGTTTGTAAATGTGTTTAAGGATAACCTCTTGTGGTGGTGGTGGAAAGTATTGTGTGATGTTGATATCATGATTATCCTAAGGCTATGCCTCTTGTGAGAGCCTTTAAGGCCAAGCCGACGTTCCGACAACAATATAAGCTCCTACTAATGAATTGGAGCTGCCACTATGATCTACTCCTATTGGGCAGAAGTTTTCAATAGGGGGTGTGCACACTTAAGGACATAGGGTGGGTGTTGGTGGTGGTGGACTTCATTTGGAAATATCTTGTATATGATATTAATTATCTCTTGATAATTGAAATACCCCGAACTTAAATATAGGGATTAAAATTAATCTAATACGTATTTAAGGGCCTAATGGTACCTAATTAATAATAGTTAGGAAAAATAAATCCAGAAGAAGTAAAGAAACGCTTAAAAAGGCGAAAAAAAAACGCTAACAAACGTTAAATAACCATAGGAGGTATGAGACCTCGGTTAGCGTATTATATGGATTCTAAAGGCTTAATAAGGCCTAAACAATATATGGGAACAACTCCCAAAGAAAACGGATCCAAATAATGTACTAAAATGCTAATAGAGCTTTAACGCACGTTTTTCAAGAAAACCGAAAAACGTGATTTTAAGAGGTCAAACAGACCCGTAAAAATTATAAACCATTAAATAATAATTATTAAGCATTTATGGGAGCTTAGTAGTCAATAAAAATAAAGAAACGAGAAAATTCCGGAAAACGGGCCCGGTTAGTGAACAGTACCTAAACCGGGTAAAATAACGAGCGTTTTCTGTAAAAGAAGAAAAGCGCTCCAGCTAATGTAACTGTAGGGGGACCGATTCTTAATGGTCAAATAACTCTCTCACACACACACATGTAACTAGCTAATTAAATAAGAGAGCCAAAAGCAAAAGCAAAAAGCAATAAAGTAGAAACTACTTTATCCCTTCTCTCTCTCCCCACTCACTCATTTCTCTACTCTCTCACCTCTCTCCTTCCTCACCATCGATTTCTCCCCCTCTCTCCTCTGGTTTTGGGCGATTTCCAAGCTCCCCTAACAACAACAATGGCACTTCATCTTCTCCCCCATGCTCTACCTCCATTTGAGCTCCAATCACAAAAATAATTACATATTTGTAATCCCCTCATCCTCCTCTACCATTCTCTCTTTTCAAAATTCGAAAAGGATGAGTTTCATCTCCATGGGTTTTCCCCATTCAAAGAGAAAATGACACCAAAGTAAAGCTTGGAGTCTCCTCTTTCCAACAAGGTAAAAATCTACATGAAAAACTCATGTTTTCTCCACCTTGCTTCATAACCGATTTTTGCCTCTTTGTAATGCCTTGTTTTCTCTCTCCCTTTTGAGCATAATATCAACCTTGCAATGGTGGTGGATTCACCTTCTTGAACCAAGGGCTAAAACCCCTCTTAAAAGCTTCAAAAGGTAAACCCTAGAAATTTGTTTAAAATATCTCAATGAGTTAATATAAACTTTCTGGAATGGTCCGACCCAGAGCCGTGGATCGGACGTGGGTCGGACAGGCTAAATTTTTCCGTCGTCGAAGTTTCTGACTTCGTCCGACCTAGACGTTGGGTCGGACGTGGGTCGGACGGAGCTTGGACGGCAGGACCAAACCTTCTGGAATGGTCCGACCCAGAGGGTATGGGTCGGACGTAATAGTGCTGGGTCGGACAGGGTGAATTTCAGAGGACGAATTCTACTGGAATGGTCCGACCCAGGGCTTGGGTCGGACGGTGGGTCGGACGGCCCTATACTTACAAAAAAAAAACAGTAAGCTTATAACTAGTATATATATATATGTATACCCACCTATACATATGTATATACATGTGTATGTAAATTATGGACAAGTAATGGGAAGTAAGTAAAAATGAAATATCAATGTAAGGAATGTAAAGGCTTAGTGAATAAGGATTAGTAAACACAAAAGTAGTTGAGTTAAGATTAATAACGGTAGATTAATCATTCGGTTGTATGTATATCATAGGATTTGAATTGTGAATACCGGAGGAACGTTGGGATACAAGTACAACGGTGAAAGGTATGATTTCTTCATGCCCTGTATCCTAATCTGGTTACCCCGATTTGTGTGCTTATTTGATCACCTAATAAGATAAATGCATGAATCGGACTATATTGCACCTACTTGTGCTTGTACACATTGTTCTTGATATTTGCCTCGAACAATAGTTTGTATAATTCATGAAATGTATGAATGATGATGAAGTGTATTGTATTCTGTAGTGTATTTGTATATTGTAATGTATTCCGTGAGTATGTATATATGTGTATCGTATTATTGTGGCTTGGATGTTGACTTGTGCTAATTCCTAACTATCTAACTCCTAACTTAAGTGAGTAAATTGGAATGAGTACAAGTCCGATATAGCTTCGGCCACGCGTGAGGATGCGGAGTCACAAGAGGTTGGCTGCAATTCCTGACTCTTAACTGGTCCGCGGCCCAAATCCCTTAAATGGGTAGCATCCCGGATTAGTGAGTCAAGTAAATCCCAGAGGTGGGACGGTGTAGTCCCCAGGGCCGGAGGTCCCGACGACTTAACTTGAGTAAGAGTAAGTAAGTATGGATCCGTAAGTAAGTATGTGTATGAGTATGTATGTGTATGAAGTAACGAGTAAAAGAGTAATCTCCACCCGATTAACCCGGGTGGACCAATGAAGCTAACAAGAATTGTATATTGTGTATGTAATGAGTATGTGTTATTCGGAAGAGGTAAGTATGTATTGGTTGGTTTATATCGTATCCCTTGTATGAACTGAATTGTATGTGTGTATGTTGTGTAAGTATTATGGTACTGTGTGTAAGAGCATGTATGCATGTATGCTTGTATGAAATGAACCGCATGTATTCGACCAAGTGGTCGGCGTACCCTCACTAGTACGCGGGGTATGCGGTTATCATGCTCGGCGAAAGTTGACCCCTTCGGGGGACATTTTTTAGTGTGCAGGTACCCGAAACGGATATGGTCAAGGAAGAGACCGGAGGCACACCCTGGTATTTGGAAGTAAGTAGCGTGTGAGGAACGGGTAGTAAGTAGTCTTTTAGTGAGTATGTATGAACCTTGAAGAGATAGTACATTGTATAAGGATCTTAGTAAACTCGGTATGTAGATTATATTGTATTGTACTTGGAGTATTGTATTGAATGGAGATTATAGTAGCATTTGGTAAATGGAGAATGCATTGTAGATTCGTAGTACTCGGGATTCCGGTCCATCAGACCGATGCTGTATGTAGAATCAGTAGCCTTGTTAGTCACGTGGGTGACTAACGGCATTGTATCACCCAATGTATGTAAGTAGGTATCCGCTGCGTGTATCTGATATGTAAGGAAATTGGACGGTAAGCACTGTATTAATGGTAGGGGTGTTACAAAAAGTGGTATCAGAGCGAAGTATCGCTCTGATGACTGGAAATACCGAGTTTAGGAATACCGAGTTAGGAATTAGAAGCTTAGGGCTAAGGGCTGAGTGTTAGCATTAGAGAGATGCTAGTTAGGAACTACCGGCGAGTACCGGATACCTGCAACGCCAGACCCGCCCTCCACAATCCCTTGGTATAACTTGGGAAAATACGCCAGAGAGAAGGAAAGTCCTCTCATACTCGGGAAAACCCGATCTGGCAGTAATGAGTTATTCCTACAAGGGAAAAGAACCTGACACATAGTAAATTCCAAGAACTGAGAGTCCCGGGGATGGATCCCGGACGAACAACAATACCCGCACTTAATAGCGGTAGGATGGACACTCCAACCACGAGGAGGCTACAACATGCAACAGCATGGGGCGACATGCTTAGCAGTCGCGAAACCTGGCTAGTCAACCAACAGCAGGAAAGAAGCACTAACCGTGCTGCGGAATGAAAAAGGGAGCAGTAACGGAACCCGAGACACAAGTCTACGGGATAGTAATACTTGAATAATACCACCAACGGTATGCTAGCCGACTAAGGACATAGTTAGAAGCGGTTAACTCCAAAACTACGATGCCATCAAGGTTGCAACACTTGGCCAATATAGCTCAGACAACTACAAGAACAACCAGGAGATATAAACTAATAGGACTACAAGCGTAGTGCCTAAACAAGGAAGGCTCAGTAACCACCACAAATGTACGGGAACGAGCCACAAGGAGCGACACTAAACCAAATAGAATGGGAACCTCCAAGGAGTGGAGAAGTACCCAGATCTACGACAGCCATGTCTAGACCACCAAGAAGCTACCTAAAGGAGCGAGTATACCGATTATGGATCAATGAGATCGAGGGAAGCGCCAACAAGACTAATAAACACAAGTGGAAATCATACCGTGATCGGTATAGGATTACTCAAAAACCACCAGTACCACGCACTTGCCACGGCAAGTGCAGTAAAGACAGAGATATGTAAAGGGACACTAACATGTCACACGTACATAGTAATGTACGGTGACTGTAACGAAACAACCACAGGATCACACATCCTAACAACCAGACGTATGGAACCTTGGAAAGGCCTAACGGCCCGACCGCTGTACTTAGTACATACCAGTCAGCGAGAAGCTAGACTTGGTCAAGACCTCAAACATGGCTATGCCATGGGAGATTCCTTTAACACCGAGCCATTGTTTTAAAACCCAAAATTTTCTTTTCAAAACCACAACCCTCTTTTAAAAACCTTGGATTTTAAAACCAGATCAACAGCATTATGGTGAGTATCATAGGATGATACAAGAGGAGTTGGCAACAGAATACTTCACCTAGGCGTGTGACGAACACTACGAGTATACCCGTTACGGGATGTGGGACAACCGCACTCCGAAGGAGCTTGTGGGCCCGACATATAGTTGGGTAAGTGGTAACGTATCAACATGGTACCCCACGTATGTATACATGTAGTGTACGACACACGGGAAGTAGTCGACTCCGTTCTACGGACCATCAGTAAGCTCAACCCAGGACAGCTGGACACCTCAGAGAATCAAGCATAAAGGAATTCAGAAAATCCATCTGAAGATGAGGAATAAGAACTAGGAAGTGCAAAGAGCACATGCTAGTAAGTATAGACATTGGATATGTCTCAAATAATCCAAGCAATTACCTGACAGCTGGATGGAATGCCCAGCCTAAACACATTAAGGCGAATGCCTAACGTGAACCTAACAATGCTCAACAAACGGGACAAAATTCCCAAGAGCAACCCCAAGATTACCACAAGTATACTCCATCATTGAAGGGAATACCAAACCTAGTCTCGAACACTAGGAACAAGCATAAACAGTCTACCCAAGGACGGGAGACGTCATGACCCAAAAAGGGACAACTCAAGAACGATACCACAAGATGGTACAGTGGACAACATATCATAACCATCAGCCGGGAGTAACGACATAATTTAACAACACCCAGGAGCAATCCTTGAGGGTGACTAGATGGACAACAGTCGAACAACAGCGACATGATAAAAGCACGAAAGTTAGAACGAACACTCGGTTGGGACCCGAAGGGATTTCACTTAACAGGAAATGCCCTAAGATATTGAGAGACACCTATTAACATCAGATTACCTAAAGGGTCTCCTATGAACGGAAGCGTGATGTCACGACTTACCATGGAGCCCAATAATACCTCCAACCTATGACGGTATACAAGGAGTGGAAACATGCATAAGCAGCTTGCAAAGAGCATAGCTCGCAGCAGTACGGCTTAAAAGCCATCAACCAACTACGTGTGTAACCTTAAACGGTTGCAAAACCCACACCAATACTAACAAGACTTGCAAGAGGGATTGCCTCATACGACAAGAAATCAACAACTGGACCATAAATTCAAAACCAACACTCTGAGTGGCTTGGAGTAATGGCCAACTCAATGTCACTGTCACTAGAGCATCAGCCTAGTATACAGTTGACGGAGTTCTTAATTACCGCCATGCCTTCTGTAGCAATGGTAGCACAGAGGCATGAGAATCATGGTAATGCCAACATTGGCCTAGTCCACACTTGGACACTACGAGAAACCCAAGGGAAGGTACCCCTCGTTAACCAAAGACCACTAATGCGGTGATGATGTGAACCCCTAGAAAAGGCTTCCATCTACTATAACAATAAAACCACGCAATAGATATTGCCAAAGAGTGATGGAGTAAGGAAATGAGAATTCCAAACCATTACGACTTAAAGGAGTTAGCATACTCCATGTGCATCCATATATATAGTGGACCATTGTGTAAACACCAACAGGGCAAACCTTGTCATTAGACCTATGAGTGGAGACAAACCCCTCAACAAGAACCTTCACTTGTCAGTGATAGAATACCCTCCAATTGGAGAACGGGACCAGAAAACCCTTGAAGTTTCATGGGATGTCCTGGTAATATACATACAGGCAAACTACACAGCCAGAGCCTAAACCATTGCTCAGCACTGAAAGGCAATAATTATCAAAGCCATTAATGTGAACACACATTGAACACCATGAATGACTAACGCTCAAGAGAGCTTACGACCCGATGAGTTATCTCATCCTTGATCAACCAAGATACTTGGTAAATTGTATCACAAATGACGATAGAATGTGAGGTAAGTTAGCCTACACATAAAACCTAAGTGGAACAAGACATCTCCACATTGGGAAGATAATAAGATTTCTGTATGCTACGACAACCGTCATACACACAAACACAGGGAACTCCTAGTATATTTACACCATAAGGAAATGGTGCCAAGGGCAATGTCACTAAGTAAAAAGGAACTACCACAGTAACAGAAACAGTAAAAGCAATGTTGTACAATGAGTAAGAATACGGTGCGCAACAGGCGACCGCTATAAGGGAATAGCCAAGCAATAATACGGAGAATAAGTATGAGATGACACACAGAAATATTCTTTCCTATCACATAAGTGACTTACTGTCAAGCGTTTACGCCTCTGCACTCTGTATGACTGAGTGTTTTGGTATTGCACTTGTTCAGCTAATGATCTAATGGGATGGCTAGGGATATGGAGAATGTAAACCGCAGTAAGTTCTTCTTTTCACCAACAGACATGGCAAGCCAATTAAGCAAGCTTAGCAACAACCGTGCGGCCTAAGGCCAAAGAAGCACGAAGAGTGCGAAACATACTAACAATCACAGATGGGAATTCCAATGGAATAAAAGGTGAAAGGAGATATAGGAAAGTCACTAGGACCGACGCATAGAAATGCAAGGTCATACAAGTAAAGAACACTTGTACTGAACCAGAAGAACTGGTATGATTTAAAACCTAGTGACAACAGAGGGAGCACTACAGTTAAGTGGTGACTTAACCTCGCCTGACAATAAGTCACAGGAACTTAACGAATAATCGTAGAAGCACGAATAGCATGTGCAAAAGTTTACCAAAGAGCTGGTTATAAATCTACAACTCATCGAGTTCAAACACGGTGAAAGAATACCGCACTTGTATAGTAAACCTTATTCCCATAATAGACGGATGAGAAGGTGATGTATAGCACATTAAGGATAACAAGAAGGGTGAATAACCCAAGTTATCAGGGTTGCGCAGCAGAAGCTAGTGGGCCCTACCTAGGACATTAATGTGCCTAGTGAGCATAGTACAATGGCTCTTAATGCCTTGAAGCCGGTTAGGCTAGAAACGAATTAATTATGAGTTAAATAAACTCATATAGGAACTCTTGGTGCAAAGACTAAACCATGGTGTGTGGTTAAGACCCTTGACCAGAGCATAGTACACAGTATACCGTAGTGAAGCTAAACGCTTCAGTTTGCCCGAACTGATTAAACCAATGTTTAACAATAACATATGGTAGATTACGTGGGCGTAATCCCTTTTAAGGGGGGTAGAGCGAAAACCGCTTAATGCAAGTTTTATAAATAAAACACATAAAACTATAAAGGGCATAGCACAAATGAGAAATTATTCGATGAGTGGTACTTACGTTATATAAACATACGTATTCATTCATATTGAATTGTGGTAACTAAGCATTAGACATGCAAATACCATAGGGTGAATATACCCTCTTGTAACACCAGTGTAAGAGTATTGGTAAGAAGAGTAATGAGTAGTGGACGGAGCTCCACAAGTATTGTAACCTTTGAAGAAGTAGTACGAAATGAATGAGGATAGTAGATGAATGAAGTTTACGAGTAGTGGAATCGTAAGTAAAATATTTGAAACAATTGAAGACAACTAAATCTTAGAAATGAAGTATTCCGTAGTTAGAATATAGGATATGATGGTGAGTAATGGATGGAAGTAGTGAAGGTTGAGGAAATGAACATTAGGATTGAACCATGGAGTAAAGCAATTGGGGAAATAGAGTGAGGATGATTGATGGACTGATTCCATCCTTTGGAGATGTATGAATGACTAGGAAGAGTAAAAAGATAAAACATGAAAATAATTGAATTAATTGCTTGTTTGAAACTGATGTGGGAAGTCGAACTTGATCCTGATCAGATCAAGGGAAACCGAACACAAATTGGGGTGGAAAGATAGTTCAACACTGGTGCTGATCACATCAGGGTCGAATGATTCTTGAAGCTCCCCTTAAGTGGTCACAAAAATCACACATAGGATAAAGGTAAGGTATATATTGGACTTTGGAGTTATGTGTTTTAGAAAATTTTTAATTGGTAGTGGTGAAGTATTTCTCTTAGACTGAAGGTTAAGAATTTGTGAGAAACTTGTACCGGAGAAGATAGTAGTGTAGTATGTTGTATTATTCCAAAGGCAACAGGACATAGAGGAGTCTGTGTCGAGATGACCCGAGTGCCTACGGGATTGTGATGTGTATTGCATTGCTTTGGGGATATTGCACTGTATGCACGTAAAGTTTGTAATGAGGAACCGGACGGTTGATAGTAATATGGATTGGAGTAATTATTGTACATTGGTATGGTATGGAAAGGAGAAACATTTAGTAATGAATTTGGGAATTGTAAGGAGGAGGAATGCATGGCTTCGGTATTAGGCAAGTATTAATGAGTAAGTATAGAAATCCCATAACCGCGAACAACTTTGAGGACAAAGTTCTTAAGGGGGGTAGATTGAAATACCCCGAACTTAAATATAGGGATTAAAATTAATCTAATACGTATTTAAGGGCCTAATGGTACCTAATTAATAATAGTAAGGAAAAATAAATCCAGAAGAAGTAAAGAAACGCTTAAAAAGGCGAAAAAAAAACGCTAACAAACGTTAAATAACCATAGGAGGTATGAGACCTCGGTTAGCGTATTATATGGATTCTAAAGGCTTAATAAGGCCTAAACAATATATGGGAACAACTCCCAAGAAAACGGATCCAAATAATGTACTAAAATGCTAATAGAGCTTTAACGCACGTTTTTTAAGAAAACCGAAAAATGTGATTTTAAGAGGTCAAACAGACCCGTAAAAATTATAAACCATTAAATAATAATTATTAAGCATTTATGGGAGCTTAGTAGTCAATAAAAATAAAGAAACGAGAAAATTCCGGAAAACGGGCCCGGTTAGTGAACAGTACCTAAACCGGGTAAATAACGAGCGTTTTCTGTAAAAGAAGAAAAGCGCTCCAGCTAATGTAACTGTAGGGGGACCGATTCTTAATGGTCAAATAACTCTCTCACACACATGTAACTAGCTAATTAAATAAGAGAGCCAAAAGCAAAAAGCAATAAAGTAGAAACTACTTTATCCCTCCTCTCTCCCCACTCACTCATTTCTCTACTCTCTCACCTCTCTCCTTCCTCACCATCGATTTCTCCCCCTCTCTCCTCTGGTTTTGGGCGATTTCCAAGCTCCCCTAACAACAACAATGGCACTTCATCTTCTCCCCCATGCTCTACCTCCATTTGAGCTCCAATCACAAAAATAATTACATATTTGTAATCCCCTCATCCTCCTCTACCATTCTCTCTTTTCAAAATTCGAAAGGATGAGTTTCATCTCCATGGGTTTTCCCCATTCAAAGAGAAAATGGCACCAAAGTAAAGCTTGGAGTCTCCTCTTTCCAACAAGGTAAAAATCTACATGAAAAACTCATGTTTTCTCCACCTTGCTTCATAACTGATTTTTGCCTCTTTGTAATGCCTTGTTTTCTCTCTCCCTTTTGAGCATAATATCAACCTTGCAATGGTGGTGGATTCACCTTCTTGAACCAAGGGCTAAAACCCCTCTTAAAAGCTTCAAAAGGTAAACCCTAGAAATTTGTTTAAAATATCTCAATGAGTTAATATAAATCTATGGGTTAGTATATTAATTATACTTGTTTTTGTATGCTTTGGGTGATGGGAATGGAGTTTGGCAACTCCATTCCCCACAAAATCGAATTGTACAAGGAAGAGAAGAGGAGAGATGAGAAAGAAAGAAGGAATTAAAAGCTCAAGGTAAGAGCTCTTTACTAATGTTAAATTTTGGTGCATTAGAGTAATGGGAATGGGTAAACCAATCTAAAGAAACCAAATAATGTATTAGTAATGTAATGGAGGAAGTTTGAGTATTTGTGAACTAGTATGTGAATTGTGGGCCTTAGAGCCAAGTGTATTGTGTATGTGCATTAGTAATGTGGATTGAGGAAGTAATGGTGTACTAAGATTTTGTATGTGTGCTGGTAGAACCCTTGTGGTTTGGCTTGATTAGGAATGAGTTTGATGAGAAAACACATATGTGGAGAAGTAAGAAATGTAGAGGAACTATGGCAAAATTTTGGTAGGAATATGTACATGTAGGGATGACTTGGTAGATGGGAAAACCAAGGGTGTATTGGAGTAAGTAGAGATGTCTAATAGCTATGGGTAGTAGTTGTGGTAAGAGAATGAAAGGATATAAAATCTGTAGCAAAGAGGTATTAAATAGCATTGTAAAACTAAAAAGAAGTAGTGTGCAAGATTTGGTAAGGGGAGAGTTGGACTTGGGTATAGGCGATGTAATGGCTTGGCAATGTATTTGGGATGCTAGGAGTGACATTGGTAGAGGAAATATTGAATGGTAGGAGTTGTAGAAAAATCTGTAGCATTAGAGAATGAAAAACTGTTGTAAGTGTTGAAAGGAAGTGAGGAAAATTGTGTAAGTTGTTTGATGGATTTAGTAATGGATTTGGTGGATGAATTAAGGTGATTTAGAATGTTTAAATGGTACTAAACATGTTAGGATGTATGTAGGAAGATTGGGAAACAATGGGTGAAGTTGGGAAGGAAAAACAAAATCTGTAACAAGGTTCTGGAACCGTCCGACCCAGAGCCTGGATCGGACGTGGGTCGGACAGGGCTTAAACACCGAAATGTAAACTTTCTGGAATGGTCCGACCCAGAGCCGTGGATCGGACGTGGGTCGGACAGGCTAAATTTTTCCGTCGTCGAAGTTTCTGACTTCGTCCAACCTAGACGTTGGGTCGGACGTGGGTCGGACGGAGCTTGGACGGCAGGACCAAACCTTCTGGAATGGTCCGACCCAGAGGGTATGGGTCGGACGTAATAGTGCTGGGTCGGACAGGGTGAATTTCAGAGGACGAATTCTACTGGAATGGTCCGACCCAGGGCTTGGGTCGGACGGTGGGTCGGACGGCCCTATACTTACAAAAAAAAAACAGTAAGCTTATAACTAGTATATATATATATATGTATACCCACCTATACATATGTATATACATGTGTATGTAAATTATGGACAAGTAATGGGAAGTAAGTAAAAATGAAATATCAATGTAAGGAATGTAAAGGCTTAGTGAATAAGGATTAGTAAACACAAAAGTAGTTGAGTTAAGATTAATAACGGTAGATTAATCATTCGGTTGTATGTATATCATAGGATTTGAATTGTGAATACCGGAGGAACGTTGGGATACAAGTACAACGGTGAAAGGTATGATTTCTTCATGCCCTGTATCCTAATCTGGTTACCCCGATTTGTGTGCTTATTTGATCACCTAATAAGATAAATGCATGAATCGGACTATATTGCACCTACTTGTGCTTGTACACATTGTTCTTGATATTTGCCTCGAACAATAGTTTGTATAATTCATGAAATGTATGAATGATGATGAAGTGTATTGTATTATGTAGTGTATTTGTATATTGTAATGTATTCTGTGAGTATGTATATATGTGTATCGTATTATTGTGGCTTGGATGTTGACTTGTGCTAATTCCTAACTATCTAACTCCTAACTTAAGTGAGTAAATTGGAATGAGTACAAGTCCGATATAGCTTCGGCCACGCGTGAGGATGCGGAGTCACAAGAGGTTGGCTGCAATTCCTGACTCTTAACTGGTCCGCGGCCCAAATCCCTTAAATGGGTAGCATCCCGGATTAGTGAGTCAAGTAAATCCCGGAGGTGGGACGGTGTAGTCCCCAGGGCCGGAGGTCCCGACGACTTAACTTGAGTAAGAGTAAGTAAGTATGGATCCGTAAGTAAGTATGTGTATGAGTATGTATGTGTATGAAGTAACGAGTAAAAGAGTAATCTCCACCCGATTAACCCGGGTGGACCAATGAAGCTAACAAGAATTGTATATTGTGTATGTAATGAGTATGTGTAATTCGGAAGAGGTAAGTATGTATTGGTTGGTTTATATCGTATCCCTTGTATGAACTGAATTGTATGTGTGTATGTTGTGTAAGTATTATGGTACTGTGTGTAAGAGCATGTATGCATGTATGCTTGTATGAAATGAATCGCACGTATTCGACCAAGTGGTCGGCGTACCCTCACTAGTACGGGGTATGCGGTTATCATGCTCGGCGAAAGCTGACCCTTCGGGGGACATTTTTTAGTGTGCAGGTACCCGAAACGGATATGGTCAAGGAAGAGACCGGAGGCACACCCTGGTATTTGGAAGTAAGTAGCGTGTGAGGAACGGGTAGTAAGTAGTCTTTTAGTGAGTATGTATGAACCTTGAAGAGATAGTACATAGTATAAGGATCTTTGTAAACTCGGTATGTAGATTATATTGTATTGTACTTGGAGTATTGTATTGAATGGAGATTATAGTAGCATTTGGTAAATGGAGAATGCATTGTAGATTCGTAGTACTCGGGATTCCGGTCCATCAGACCGATGCTGTATGTAGAATAAGTAGCCTTGTTAGTCACGTGGGTGACTAACGGCATTGTATCACCCAATGTATGTAAGTAGGTATCCGCTGCGTGTATCTGATATGTAAGGAAATTGGACGGTAAGCACTGTATTAATGGTAGGGGTGTTACAATAATTCTTGGTACAGGTAAATGGTGTGTGATCTATTCTGATTTGCTATATTGTTAATATTTGTTGAAAACAAAGGTTTTAAAGAGAAAATAAGTTTTTACGGGGTGTGGTAGTGTTACTCAATTTTTACTGATTTTATTTGTTTGTGTTTTCCTGTGTATATGAACTCTGTGTGTTCATGGTAACTAGGATGGTCACCTTCTCTGCACTGAGGACGAGTCCACCGATACTTTCTATATTTTTATGTTTGTCACCTATCGTAGAAGTATACAGCCTGAGGTCACCGAGATAGTGCTTGAGGAGTGGAACAAGAAGATACAGGGTTTTAGGCACCCGGAGAATGGCAGTAGTCAATCCATCACCTATGAAGTTTCCACTGTTTATGAGTACATGGAAGTAGTCCCATGCTAAGATGCTAGCGATGTAATAGTCTTTTGATACCCCTTGCTTTTGGTGTAAAATAGGAGTAGGAGCTAACATAGTAGTTGGCTGGAAGGGGTCTTTTGGTACTAAGGTGTAAAGTGACGGGTTGGTTGTGTCACTCTTTTGGTAGGAGAACAGCGTTGTAAGATAGCTAATGTAGGGGTGGTGGTGGTAATAGCCTTACACTTACTAGTCTTTAGTAAGTGTGGCGGTAACCCCCGGGGCTAGTATTAGGGGACCTTATGTAAAAAGACTGGCGCATGTATAATACAAGCTAAAGGTGTTATTTCAGTTATAGCATATCTCTAAAGAATTAAAAAAAATGGTTAAGTATACGGTGGTGGTAAACCGGGGCGTTACAATAATACTTAAATAAAACTAAAATATATACAACAACAACCGTCTTATACAATCCGTACACGTGAGCTTCTAACCAAATATACACCTCGGTTTACAAAACCCGAGTCCAAAATAACTGTAGTCTCAATCCGTACCAAGTCTAACCAAAAGTAAATACAACTGTCACGCCCCGCGTCGACCCTCCAGCTAGTCTCCTGAAATAAAAAATGGTTTATGGTATGGAATCAGCCCCTGCTGAGTATGTTATCACATGCCTCGTCATGCCTCCTCAAACCCCTCAATTAATTGGTCGAGAGCATGAGATTCATTACATGCAATACCATTTTAAGATTTAAACTGTAAAACATTTAACAGTAATAACCATACAATAAACACAACCATCAACACACATAGTATAAACCACACAGTATTACCAATGAACAACAAGGCGAAACAACGGGAATAATAAACAAGTATCAACTCCCGTCCTTGGTATAACAACCAATATTGTTTGCCAATGTACAAGTCTCAACTGTAATAAATGTTCAGTTATACCTAGTGACAACGTCTCGTTAAAAGCGACGTGTCTCTAAATTACCTATATACTATGGCGGGTCACCCACGGCAGTAGCCACTCCAGCGGTAGAGTCTCCGACCAACAAACCATCCTAGCTCACAGGAAATTTTCTTGATACTTGCGGACCCGTACGCGGACATCCTGGTATCGTTTTTGTGATCACAACGCGCACCAAGAGCCACATCCTCTTGGCTTTGTTAAGTTAATTAATTATACCATCGCATCGCATTACCAGTTTTTCTAACACAGCAGACTAAGGTCGTTAGTCCAATCCAGAGTCTGTAAACTCGGGATCCAGTGTTAGATACGAGAGCGGCGTTAGAAAGGCCAATGCTCCGTATTAAAGTCTCGGATAATATGTATATTTTATTATCCTAGTGCTACAACGTTTTTCTGACGATCCTTATATTACATATAAGATAGCACCATAGCCGATAGTTCGTTTTATATATATAGGTTCATATATACGAACCAATACTGTTAACGCAACAACAGTAAATAATAAACAGCTAAAAATATATACAGTTCATGCATATTTATTCACACAATCAGACAAACAATCTTATCACAGATTACACAGAAGTCTGAACTGAGGAAGCCCTCAGAGACAATCAGAGACACACAACAACATACCGTTCACCCTGAATGTATAACCGTGGAGTATGAATCAGCTAGATCCGATGTTCCCCGTGTTGTCTCTAACAGTCTAATAATACATAGTGCTACTGATTAGAATCCCGTATAACGACATAACTCTACGGTACCCCGTACCGTCATTAACATCTCTCGGTTAACCCCCCATTATTAACTGTCAACGTTTGTCGGGTTTTCGGCTTAACTTAGAATTTGGGAAAAACGTTATATTACATGCGTAGTCTCGTCTCGTATATTAATATACTTAATGTTGAACTTTATTATCGCATGTAATTTAATATACCCTTGTATATTATATAGTTTGTTTCTATATTGCATGTATAATTCTTAATCATATATTATACATTTCACCTTAGTATTTATTTTCCTAAGGTTTGTTTTTCCAAGTTAAATGTAGTATAATTCATATGTAAAAATACTTTGAGTTATATAAATCCTTATTACTCCATGTATAATCCTAACATTAGAATTTCCATATTTAATGTTTGTAATTCTTTTCTCCTTATCTTATATCATTTTAATTATGATAATATATGGTTTTTGAACCATATTATATTTTCCCACTCCATAACATATATTTATTTATATACATGTATTATGGGACTATTTATTATATGGTAAGTCTTTATAATTATTCATTTCTTTTAAATGAATATTTCTTATATTATAAATGTTATAACTCTTATAACATTAAAACCATATTATAAATTTTTATTCAAAAATGTTCATATTACCGAACAGCACCCATTTTCTTAAATATTTACAAAATCCACCACATAATTAATATAATGTTATATTATAGTTATATAACATATATTATGACATTTATGTCATAAAAACAATTATAACCTATAGTTATAAATTGTTATTAAATACCAAACAACCCCTTATACTCTCGGTTTTAATTATCTCTCACTATACTTCCATAAATTACAAATCAACCGCACATTATATTTCATTGTTACACTTATAATATATACCTTATATTATAATCCTTAAACCTTAATATAATTATAACCTATAGTTTTAAATGGTTATAATTACCGAACAGACCCTAGGGTCTGTTTTAATTAAATTCCTACCATTTAACTTTGTATAATTACCAAATCTCCCCAATTTATAAATATCATTCCTAACCTTATACTTTCTATAATTCTCGGTTTATACACATATGTTACCCATTTGTAACAATGTTATGAAATATCATATATTATACTTATATAACCCATTTTAACTCCAAATTTAGCCAAATAAACTTCTAAAAATTCCTAATAACCTAAGGTCTGTACTAAATTCCCATTTAGTACCCCAAAGTTTCAGAAATCACAATATCACCCCATCTCTTATAAATCTTTTACAATTTAATACTATCTTATTATAAGGTAGTATTTTAATTTCTTAAATTCTCCAAACTTGGTCAAAGTCCCCTATATAGTCAACTTTGACTTCTAATACCAAATTGGAACCAAACTTTCGGTAATCACCTATTATACCCTATACTTTTCTATTTTTACAATTTTGACCCAAAACTTTATAAAATGTTATAATTTTTATTAAATTCATTTAAAAACCCTAAATTCCTCTAAATTAAGCCCACGACTTTATAATTTACTAGTAATTACCGTTTGACCCCAAACTTACTTATATAAGCATAAATTAAATTAAATAAGCTTTAAACTTAAATTAAAATGGCCTAATGACATGGCCTTATTACAACTTTGCTTTATAACATAAAATTACACATAAAATAGCTTAAATTATTCTATAAGCTCTCGGCCTTGCTGTAGCTTAATTATTTTTCCACATAATGTCATAATTTGACCATTATGCTAATTAAATCACTTAAATGACTAGCTTAATTTATCTTAGTCATTTTTTTCCACACTTAGGTTAAAATCACCCATATAAACAACTCCACTCTCGGCACATATAATATATATGCTGAAAAATCATAAAATCATAAGTTTAAGGTGTTTATACCTTGGTTTATCCTTAATAACCTCTCGGAAGCTTGGAGGAAAACTCACCACATCATTTAGACATGTTTAATACACCAAAATAAGATATGGTTATACTCCAAGCATGAGCTTAACCATAAAGAACAATTAATGTAAGATTTAAGGCAAAAATCACCTTAAAAACGCAAGGAAGTCTCCAAAGGGTTTCGGCCTGAATTAAACACACCAAATGGTGTTAAATTCACCATAAATACATGGGGAATAGCTAGACAACAACAAGCTGCTATGGTAATAGGTTTTACCTTGGCAAAATGCCTTAAAGAATGATATTTCCTTTGATTTTCGGCCACCCTTGCTCCAAATGGTTAACCAACTGAACCAACATGAAAATATGAAGATTATGAGTAAATAAACTCATAGAAAACAGAAGACGAAAACCGGATGGAGAATAGAAATCCTTAAGGTATGTTTTTACCTTATAATGTAAATTTTGACCACCTTGGTCCCAAAGCTTGCTTCAGCTGAGATTGATTGTTGTTCAAGGTTTAAAACACTGATAATGAGCCATGGAAAGTGATAGATTATAAGCTCCATGTGTAGGTAATGAAGAGATGAAGAAAAAGAGCTAAAATAAGCCTTAAACCATTACCTTAGGTGCAAAAGGAATTGATTTGCCTTGAATACTCAAGAACACAGCTTGAGAGGGTTAGGAAGTGCTGATGGCTGGCTGGAATGGGACAAGAGGAAAGAGAAAGAAAGAAAATGTGTTTTAATGAATGAAAAGTAAGAAATGGAATAGTAAATGGTGATTCACCAAATTGGCTAGATATTTTGTATTAAAGTTGGATGTGCTGTCCTCCTTGATTCATGCTGCCAACCTCATAAGGGTAAAGATGAGTCATGTATTGACCATTGACTATACTTAGTCAATTTTGCTTAAAAATGCACTATTTGGATTACTATTCACAAATGAGTGCCATATTTCTGATTTTTTTTGAAATCTTGGATTTAGACCTTCTAATGTGGTGCATTAGTACATTAGTATAAAATGGTCTAATCCAATGCCTAACACCACTCAAAACCCACTCAGAAAGTCAATTTTCTAAAAAACGTGCTTTAAGGAATTTTAAAGCACATTTTGTGTTAGAACATGTTTTAGAGCTTGGTTACTTTGATAATGGTTTTATAATGTTCATTACTTCATTATAATACTTGGGAATCCACTTTGGACCTATTTGAGGTCATACAATCTCTATGGTGTCTTAAAGCACATTTTTGACTTTACCGATCTTAAGGCATGTTTTGCCTTGTTGAGATCTTTAGATTGTTCCCCAATGGTATTTAGATGTTTATTAACCATCTTAGATCATTAATAGATCATTTAATTAAGTTTTTAAGGTTAGGGGTATTTCATTCTGTCTTAGTAATTTCTAGCTTATTACTAATGGAACTTCTCACTTGTTATCGGTAACTCTCAAGCATATTTTTAACTTCCTAAAGCCTGGTGTTTAGACCCCCATTTCGCCAGTACATTAACCTCACATCACATAGCATTTTTTTAGCTCATTGTTATCAGATTTATCAGATAACTTCGAACAGAATTTTACACATGATCAAGGATAGTTTTAGGATATGGGTTTGGGTGAGCAGTCTGTATTTGTCTTAGACATCAGAAAAACAGAAGGGAGATTCATACAGAATCTGTTATGGCTTACCTAGAACTGAAGTTCAAACCAAGGTGCTGCTGTTTCTGGAGAGGCCCTTGTCTGATATTTTTGAAAGAGAGGCAGCAGACTTCCAGAAGGCTTTGGCACTCTTGATGGGTGAGTTGCAAGCAGGTTATGCAGGACCAGAAGGAAAACCTGAGTGAGTAATGTAGTTTTTTTTACACAACAAACAGAGAGGATGGAAAGAATTTAAACAGCCACAATACTGGTTGCTTGCGCTTACTTTTAAGAGTTTTGAAAAGGATTTTTGTTCGCAGGTTTCCAGAGATCCTACCAACAGATTTGTATGCAAGGTTCATGCGTGGAGAGAAGGAGAGGAAGGGGGGTTACATTCCATGAATTTCAACAATATCAAGTGAAGAGTGAAGAGGAGTTTAAATGTCGATTACCTTGCTGTTTGGGCTTGCGGTGTTCCAGATTTTTCAGGGGTTCGAACAGCACCATTCAGAGTTGCAAGAGAGTATTAAAGAACTTCAGTTAGGAATCAAAAAGGTAAAGATTTCAGAGTATATTCGTTTCAGACTTACCAGAAGAGAAAGGGGGGCGATAGAGCAAGATGGACAGACAAGAGTGGAGGAAAATAGCATTACCTGTTCGTGAGAAATCAGAGGAGTAATTACCTGCTGTTTCCCAGAATTTGAAGCACCCATTTTCAGACTTGCAACAAGGAGAATCAAGGCTTGAGTTCAGATAGAAAACGTGAGGAAGGAAGTTAAGAGTTGGAGGTTTTCGGACAGGGAAGATAAAGAAACAGAGAAGAAAGTTGGTTACTGATTGTTGTTTGTATCATTTAGCCTACAGTTGTGGCATTATATGTATGCAGGAAAAAGATGGCATTAGTCCTTGCAACCTTAACGGCTAATTAGGCTATAATTTAAGCTTACTTTAGGCATGTCATTACCTTGCAAATACAGGTTGGGTGAGGCTGATTCACGCCTTGTATAAATGACTCTTAACAAGCTTTTAAACCCCATTTGAAACCGCACATGAAGAGGTTGCTATTCCCACCGTTTGAACATGTTTAAATTGGAAAGAAATAGGTTGGAAAGTGAAGAGAAAACCGACAGTAAGGTAGTAGAAGATATTTGTTTAATGCTTATCTTCACCTTTGTAAAATCTTGCGCCTTAGTCCCCCCATCATTCTAGGTTTTCCAGCCGAGAGTTCCCCTCATTATGAGCATCAAAACCAGCTAGAATCAGATGGATTCTCCCTTGGAGTTCAGGTCTGTTCCCGGTGGAAGAAGGAAAAAGGAAGAGGGTTTGAGGCAGGTTTTTACGGCTGGAATCAAGAAGATAGGGCAAGGATGAAGTCCATATGCCTATGCGGTGGAAAGAAAATTAAATAAACAAGTGGCTTCAGATGAGTAATAAAGGTAGGCTTGGAATACTTATGTCATAGCAGATAAATACAAGAAGAAAGGTCTGGAGCAAATCAGAACTTACGGCTGGGACAAGAATTGGATAAGAGTAACTAATTTAATTATAAGTAGTAAAGGTTACTTTATTAAATTGTGTAGGATAAGTCACCAAGATATTTTTGAAGGTGGCTTCTTCATGTGGGAAGCTCTTAAAGCTGGCGTAAGGGAGCTGCCAAGTGGAAAGGGTAAGTTTAGTTAATTAATTAATTTTATTTAATTTTTTTAAGTCATGAATGGTATTAAAGCTACTTTATAATATTGATACCTATGAGTCATATATACTTATGTTAGGACCGGCTAATAGCTGAGAAAGGACTAGTAATTAAACGGTAATATATGGTCAAGTTCAAAGAATGATCACTGGCCATAAGTTAGTTTAGAAATTTAAATGTTATTTTGGATACTATTCACCTGAAACCATCCATTTAGATTTTATTTTTAAAACTTTGATTTAGACTTTATAATATAGTCTATCATGACACATTAATGACCAATACTTTTGAAGTTATACACAAAAACGTGCTTTAAGGTGTTTTAGTGCACATTTTGTGTTAAAGCATGGTTTTAAGCTTGGTTTTCTTTGGTAATGGTTTTCTTATATCCATTACATGATTACTAAACTTAGGAATCTGATTTGAAATCTAACGGAGGTCACATGACCTTTAAAACTTGTTTAAGGCACATTTTGCTCTAAGTGGCTTTTAAGTATGTTAATACTTGTTATTGATGTTGGAGTATTGTCCAACAGCTTCCTTACGTTCATTAATGTGTTAATATGCTTAGGACAAAATTTTAGGTCCTAAGAAGTTCATTTGGGTATATATATTTACCCTAAATGGTCAAAGGGTGCAATAATGGCTTTATGTTGACCACTGTTGTTTTTAAATTGATTTTAAGGCATGGTTAGGCCTTGATTTAATTGATTAGATGTTTAATCAATGTTTAATTTAATTAGGGGTATTTCACCTAAGCTGTGTACAACTCGGTACACCATTTCTAATCTACTAACTACTCCAAAAAAGAATTCATCACGGTCCTAACTCGACCATCAAATCTCCCGAGTACCTGTAAAATAAAAACAGTGCCCCAAGGGGCACAGCAAAACGCTGCATATGAAATTCACATACCCCACGTGCTAACGGGGTACGCCGACTACTTGGTCGAATACATGCGGTTCATTATTTCTTACATACATACATGCTTTTATAGACAATAATACAATTACACCATGGAGCATACATGCAATCCATCAACACACACAAGGAAGACAATACTAGTCAACCGTTCATACTTACCGAAATACTTACCGGAATATGGAGATACACCTCTCCAATATATACACAATACTTGTTAGCTTCTTTACGCACCCGGGTTAATCCGGTGTACTTTACTCTTTTACTCGTGATCAATGACTTACAATAGTCGTGATCGTTACTCATACAATTACTTTACTTTACTTACTTACTTACTCAAGTTAAGTCGGTGTGACCTCCGGGCAGGGACTACGATATCCCACCACCGGGCTTTAGGGTGGCTCACTAATCCAGGATGCTACCCATTTAAGGAGTTTGGTCCATGGAAAAGATTAAGGCCAGGATTCGGATCCAACCTCTTGTGTCTCCTTATCCTCACGCGTGGCCGAAACTATATCGGACTTCTACTCATTCCGTTTTACCAATTACTCAAGTTAGAAGTTAGGTAGTTAGGAATTAGTTAGAAGTCCTTACTTCCATACTGTAACACCCATACCGCTAATCCCCTAATTATCTCCTAATCGTCACAGTCACTAAACTAATCGCAGCGAAACCAACATCCTAAGTAGCGGGTGATACACGCCGTTAGCCGCCCATACGACTAACTAGGCCTCAAACAACCAACAATAGCGCGGTCTGATAGTAGAAAATACCGAGTTACTGAATTACAGCTTCAAACAGCTCCAACAATTCCGTAAACAAATCCCAACAACAAATACATCCTTGTTTCTCCACAACAATATCCAAAAGTGATTAACCAAGTGCTAAGTGTTACTTCGCAATTTACACCTTCCATGAATGCATCAAAATACCAAGTGTCTACAACTAACACAATTCAAATGTCTACAACTTTCCAAATCCAAAAAAGGTGTACCACATGGTACACCGGCTACAAGTCCTAACCGTGTACAACTCGGTATACCAATCAAAATAATTATCCTAACAAAAGGAAGCATCTCGGTCCTTTCCGACTCGTCAATTATCTCGAGTTCCTGCAAATAAAAACAATGCCCCAAGGGGCTCAGCAAAAGCTGCATATGACTTCCGCATACCCCGCGTACTAGCTGAAATACCCCAAACCTTAGTATGTTGTTTAAACATTTAAATATGGTATATTAAGACTAAAAAGAGTCTTAGAAGCATTAGTAAGCAAATTAAACAATAGAAAACACAAAATGTGCTTTAAGGTCAATAAAGGCCAAAATGTGCTCTAAGCTTGGGATAAGCTTGGGTAAGACCTAATGAACTTACCAAGACCTTATTTATATACTAATGGACATATTAAACCAATTACCAAAGAAAACCAAGCTTGAAAACAAGTTAAAACACAAAATGTGCTTTAAGATGAAAACAAGTTAAAACACAAAATGTGCTTTAAGGAGTCTTAAAGTACATTTTTGAAAAATTGTCTTGTAAATGAGTTTTGAAGGGCTAAATGTCCATCATTACTCTTTAATTAACATGTGTACTATATAGCATCACATTTGGAAGTCTATATCAATGGGAAATCAAAAATTTCACTTCGATGTGCCTTGTTTTAGTGAATAGTACTAAAATAAGCTAGTTTGTAACATATGTTGTTATAAGTAATTAAATTGATCAAAAAGACTAAAACACCCCTAAGTAACTATTGGGGGCCGGTTTTTGTAAGTGTGGTGACTCACCACTCTTGTTAATATGTTAAGTAAATAAAGAAGACTACTTAAGTTACTATTTACTTTAAGGTATAAATATCTTCTAAAAGCAAAACTCATCTTCATTTCTCCCTTCCTTCTTCATTTCACACGGTTGCAGCTCTCTTTACCTCTTCTTCATTCTCCATTTACGGTTTGCAAGTACCACCAAGATCCATCTTTGACCACTTGTATTTCCTAGCTTACTTAACCAATCACAACAAACACACCATTTCTCTTCCTCTCATCAAGCTCTTCATTCCATCTTCTCAAAACTTCAAGACCCACCATTTCGGTGCCATGGAGTTCCACCATGAAGGAGCTTGAGCTTACATTTCTACATATTGTCTCCTTTGCTTCTAGGTAAGGAATCTCAAATAAAACTTCATTTCCTCCATGTGTTGTTGACCGAAAATGCCATTGAAGGTGCTCTTATATGGCTTTGTTCTAGCTTCATTCCAACCTTTCAAGGACTTGGTGGAGTCCTCTCTTGATAGATATTCAAACTCTCTTCAAGACCAAGGTAAAACAACTATCTTTATGTTTTTGAAACAATGAAAACCTAGGGTTTACAATGAGTTTAAGCTTGGCTTGTATACTCATTACTTGCTTGTATATATTTAGTAGTTGACAAGGAATCAAACCTAGCCGATTTTAAACAAGGAAACAAGAAAGAAGTTGTGGGGGAAAAAGAGGTAAATGTGCTAACCTAATGTGGTTTAAAGTCTTAGGAGAAATGAGCTTGTATTGCTTATGAAAATGATCTAAGGAGCCAATGGGAAGTGACTTAGAAGAATGCTCTTAAGGGCTTAGTAAAAGGCATATGTGTTGTTGAGTGTATTTGCAGGTCAAAGGCAAATATATTGTGGAAATTCAGTGTTTATGATTTATGCATCTTAAGGGCCTAAGAGCCATGTTATTTAAGGGCCTAAGTGCCATGCTATTTAAATTATGCACTATAGTGATGTAGTGCCTAAAGTGGTGAAGTTTGTGTATAGATGGTTGGATGGATTTTAATGTTCATGGTTGTTGATGGTGTGAAGACAATGTGTCTTGGTTTAGTAATGTTCTAGGAGTGGTCATGTCAAAATTTAGGTAACAAACAAGAAGTTCTAAGGGTTTAAAAAGAGTTTGATAAGTTAAGAAATGTTTAGAATGGTCAAGTGCTTTCCTAGTGAAAGAAACATGCATTGAGGTGTTTAAAGATGTAAAAAGGGCTTAGGCAATGTTCTAGAGGATTTAGATTGCAAAAGAATGCCTTGGGACATTTCAAGTTCATGGTGAGGTTGTATTTAGGACTTGTGTATTGTTGGTGAAAAAGGGATGAAGTGAATTGTTACATGAGGAGCTGATAACTCGTAAAGATGTTTAAGAAGTTGTTTAGAAAGAAAAGATGTTTGGGAGATGATGTAGTAGTGGTGAGGAAACATTATTGGCATAGTGGTGGTCATAGGTATGAAACACCACTTAGAGAACCAAGGAGAAAATATCATAAGTGTTAGGAATTTCGGTATGGGATGAATAAGTGTTAAGGAGATAGATAATAAAATTTATGGATGTTGTATGAGGGTTTGAGGGTACCAAATGATGTTAGGAAACATTATGAGGCTTTAGGAGAAGTTTGGTGAAGATTTGACAAAGTTTAGGCAAGTTTTGATGGCGTCCGACCCAGGGGTCCGACCCAAGTTTGGGTCGGACGGCCTCTGTTAGACGTCAGTAAATGGTTCTGGAACGGTCCGACCCAGAGGAGTTGGGTCAGACATGGGTCGGACGGTCATGTTTTGAAGGTCGGTAAATGTTCTGGAATGGTCCGACCCAGTCGAGTGAGTCGAACATGGGTCGGACATGGTTGTTTTGTAAGTCGGTAAATGTTCTGTAATGGTCTGACCCAGTCGAGTGAGTCGGACATGGGTCGGACGTGTATGTTCAAAGGTTGATGAAATCTCTGGAATGGTCTGACCCAGATGGTTGGGTCGGACATGGGTCAGACAAGTTAAGTTATTCAAACCCGAGAATCACTGGAAGGGTCCGACCCAGTTGTGGGTCGGACAGACCAAAATTTATAAAAAAAACAGTAAAGAATGTGGCAAATGTAGTTAACCCTAGGGGGTATAATGTAGGTAATGAAGGATTTGTTTGGGCATTAAAACATGTCATAAAATCATGTTAAACATTTAATAAGTTGAAGTTAAGTAAATAATTAACCGACATTCTTAAACATGTATAGGAGTGACCTACGGTGGAAACAAATCGAAGCAAGGACCAAGGTATGGTTTTCTTGCAGTCTGTTGCCTACCGGTTTACATTGGCTTGTGTGTTGTTTGTTTTTCTGTGTGTTTATGACGTTATAAGACTTAACCATGTAATGAGTTTACCGTTGTTCATATTATTGTGATGTTATGATGTGACTCATTTCCCTTGTGTGTGTCTAACGTGACTTACCACCTGTTGTGTATTGGTTGTTAAGTTCCACCGTGAACTTCTAACAAGTGCTAACTGGGAAGTGAGGAATCCGGTTGTCCGGTCATGCATGTAAGTTAAAAGTAGATATCTGAATCAGATTCGACTCTTATGTTGTTAAGATTGTTCTCCTTAATTTGGCGTTCGATCTCCCGCTATCTTCCTCCAAAGCTTACCTATTCTGACTTATGATCGGTTTAGTGGGAACATATGTTTGTGTGGTGTGTTCGGGTCACTATATCCGAACCATCTGTGACTTAAGTTGCTCATTCGAATAACAGAACGGTAATGAGTGTGTGTAACGAGCTTAACATGAGGGTGAATCATTCTCTAGGCTCTTATGTTGTTTAACCTTCTTGGTTTGTTATAGTGGAAAGAGTATCCACTGTGTATGTGATGTTGCGCTATGCACTCTTGATGCTATGCCACATATTATGTTATGTTATGTTATGTTTAAAATGAATGCCATGTTATCATGACAATTAGTTGCGCGTATCCCAGTAGCCGATGGGCTGCGCGTTAACCATACCAGCCAAGGGTTGCTGCCCCCTCGGGGGCTCCATATTTTTACTGCAGGATGAGGATCGAGGAAGCAGAGTGGTTGTAGGATCTAGGCTGCAGTTGTACTTTGGTTTATTTTGGATGTTGAGCCCGGGATGCGACTGTTCTCCCGTGGCATTATATTTTGATCCCGTTGAAACTACTATGGCGGTATATTGACAGTTTACAGTGAAGGAATGTATTTAAATACTTGGTATTGTATATGATGTATTTTTGGTTTAGTTCTATGCTCGGGAGTCTGATCATCAGACCGGTACACTTGTATTTATTCTGCCTTGTTAACCACGTGGGTGGTTGACGGCGTTGTACCACCGAAGCGTTTAGTTAATGTTTAGTTGTTTATTTCCACTGCGATTTCTATTAGTTGTGAAGTCCGTTGTAGGGGTGTTACAAAAAGTGGTATCCGAGTGAAGTATCGCTCTGATGACTGGAATACCGAGCTTAGGAATATACCGAGTTAGGAAACCTAACTACAGTTACCTAAGTGAGCAGTTATGGAAAGGTTAACCACTAACCAAGTGTGGAAATACCTTATTTTCGGGAAGATGATACAACCGTTGGAACCGAGAAGTGTGTAAGCATAATGCTAATAAATGTTCGTGTGAATTCAGATGTCAGGTAGACCGAGAGGTAGAGGCCGCGGAAGCGGTACTGGAGATGTGGATGACCAGGGCGAGAATACTACGGCTCAGGTTATGGCCGAAGCTGTAGCAGCTGCCGTAGCCCAAATGGTCCCACAACTTGTAGCTGCAATTCAGCAGGGGCAACAGCCCGAAGTTCAACCACCACCGCCACCGCCGCGAGAGACCAACTGGGTCAAGGCATTGGCAGATCTTAGACCCCCGTCATTTCATGGGGAGACCGACCCACGTAAGCTGGAGGCGTACATCTCCGAGTTGGAGACCGCCTACGAGACCTTGGATGTGCCTGCTGGGGCCAAGGTCCGTCTTGCCGCTTACTACCTGAAGGGTTCGGCACGGAGTTGGTGGAAGCTTGTGAGAGAGGACCGGATGGCGGATCCTCAGTTCGGATGGAGGGAGTACACGGCTCTATTGCGAGCCAAGTACTACCATGTGCATGTTCAAGAGGCCAAGCGCCTGGAGCTGGATAGTCTGAGGCAGGGGGACAAGATGTCGGTTGATGAGTACTACACTGCATTCACCGGTCTTATCCACCTGTTACCGGACCTGGGATACTCGAACCGGGTGCTGGTAAACCGTTTCTACTACGGTCTCAGCCACCGTCTTCGCTATGGGATGGGGCCAGCTGAGTATACTACCTTGCAGGTAACTTGCATGAAGTGTGATGTGAATAAGGGTAATCCATAAGTGAGTATTAATGTGAGTTTGTAAGTATGTTTTGCGGGGCATGACTGACATCCTAAATTCAGGAGTGCTATCATGCCGCTGCTAAGGTTGAGATTACCGTCCGTCTGAGGGACGAGGAGAATGCGCACAAGCGCAAGGCCACGAGCGAGGGCCAGAGTCCGCAGGGGTACGGGGGAGGAAAGAAGAAGAAGAAACCTTATTCCCAGCCCCAGAAGAGTCAGCACTAGGGTGACAAGGGCCAAGCCCAAACCACCACAACTGAGGAGCCACTGAAGCTCACATATGCTTACGCGGTGAAACCCCTACGCTCTTACCCACCTAAGGGTAATTATTTAATCATGTGTGATAAGTTGAAGTGTACGTTGTTAAGTAGTGAAATAAGTATTAATTGAGTATTGTGATAGCAGCTAGCACAGGTTCTGGACCGGAGCGCCACTACTACTGTAAGTGGTGTAACGGAGACCACCCCGGCAAGGACTGCAAAGGAAACGACGTACAGTGTCGTTACTGCGAGAAGTGGGGTCACCGTGACTACGAGTGTTACCAGAACCCCAACAACAGAGTCAACAAGCCCAAGGGGCAGTGGAAGGGTAAGGCCACAACGACTACTGATGGCCCGAAGACGGCAAACCAGCCTCCCACAGATCAGAGGCACACTGATTCCCAGAAGGGGAAGGGGTCGGGACCTAGCAAGGCCGCCCTGAATGTGGTGGACCGGTCTGAGGTGCTAGGGCCCTCTTCTAGACCAGGTACCGCCTAAATTGTTGAATGAAATAAGTGATTGCATACCGCATTTTATGCATGTGTGTATTAGTGAGTCAAGTGTATTATCATGTGAGTAAAGAGTTAAAGTATAGTGTGAAAGTCACCTAATTAGATAACTCTAAACTTAAAGGAACCTTCAATATATGTTATCCAATCCCACCCACACCAAACCCGGAAGAAACTACCATCGACATCACCGACTTTCCAATGGAGCAATGTCAGGTTATCCAGCCAGGTATGATACTCTTAAATGGATACTTGACACCGGAAGCACAAATCCACATCGTCAGACGATGCAATGAACTTGGAGCAACACCTGGAGGTTTCTACACACCCGAATACCCGAGCGGATCAAGAATGAAATTGAAGATGATGTTCCTGGGTAAGGACTGGAACCCTTACACCAGACATATCAAGAAGTGCGAGCTGAAGACGGTTCATGTACCGATGATACCTGAGGAGTTTCCTTGCGTCGTTAACACACCCGTGGGAATTGCCAGCCAAGTTGAAACAGATACCAATTCCAATGTTTAAAGCAGATTTGTGTATTGTGAACTTCTACCAGAAAGGTGGATGATTAGGTTTACACCAAGATAAGGACGAGTCACCTGAGTCTCTAAGTAAGGAGTACCCGTGTGTCTTGGTCCATTGGTGATACCGCAGTTTTATATATGGCGAGCAGAAGCTGCTGATCTCGCAAAGAAGTTTATTACTAAAGTCAGGAGATTTGTTAATCATGGGGTCAGTCAAGGATGCTATATCATGGCATCAGGAAGATCAAACTTGAACCGCACCGTCGGCAGTGATCATGCCACACACATGAAACCCGACTTTGAATTTGACCTTCAGACAGTTTTTAAAGCCTTGTATAATTGTGTAATGTGTTAAGCCAGTGTATGTTAAGGATATTAATAGTGTTAAGTTATGTCAACAGTGTAAACCAACGTATAATGTAAGAAGAGTGTGTTAAGAAATAAAGTGAAGTTGTTGAAGTATGTCAACCGTGTTGTTACCCAATACTTATTAGTTGCCAATGAATTAGGCTGTGCTCTCGGAACGGGAGGTATACTGAGTGTCTGCAATAAGGCAGAAGCCGGCAAGAGCGGCACGATACTCACCGGTACCTTTCCTGTCAATGGCGTGGATGCTTCGATCTTGTTCGACTTCGGAGCCTCTCATACGTTTATTTCGCTATCCTTTGCAAAGAGGCTGGGGTTAGACGGTGATGAGATGCCAGACTTTCTAGTCACTCTCCCGTCGAAAGAGCGGATCAGGTGTACCCGCTACCACCGAGATGTTGTTGTGCGAATCAGAGGTGAAGAGTTTCCGATCGACTTGATAGAGTTCGACGGACTTGGTTTTGATGTGATTGTCGGGATGAACTGGTTGGAGCGGTACAAGGGCAGAATCCTGTGTGCCGAGCATCGTCTGCTTCTTCGGAGTCCGTCTGGGGTTACCATATCTTACCGCCAGAGGCCCAGGGAGCCTTCGACACAGATCATCACCGCCATGGCTATGTATCGTGAATTACGACGAGGAAGTGATGTATACCTCTGCTATGTCCAGGACATAGAGAGAGACCCAGAGTTTAGTCTTGATGTGCTGGTAGTGTCGGAGTTTCCTGACGTATTCCCTAAGGAACTGCCGGGCATGCCGCCAGCAAGGGAAGTGGAGTTTGAGATTGATTTGGTTCCGGGTACCGGACCAATTGCGAAGGCGCCCTATCGTATGGCTCCAGCAGAGATGACAGAGCTCAAGGAGCAGCTGAGAGACCTACTCGACAAGGGATTTATCCGCCCTAGCGTTTCACCATGGGGAGCGCCGGTCCTCTTCGTGAAGAAGAAGGACGGTAGTCTCCGCCTGTGTATTGACTATCGAGAGCTGAATGCAGTTACAGTGAAGAACCGTTACCCTTTACCACGCATCGACGATTTATTTGATCAGTTGAGGGGAGCATCAGTATTCTCCAAGATAGATCTACAATCCGGATACCATCAGATTGCCATCCGTGACAGTGATATTGAGAAGACAGCGTTTAGAACTAGATATGGACATTATGAGTTTACGGTTATGCCGTTTGGTTTATCCAATGCACCAGCTAAGTTCATGGACTTAATGAACCACTAGTTCCAAGATCAGTTGGACAAGTCAGTGGTAGTCTTCATCGACGATATTCTTGTGTACTCGAAATCGAGAGGTGAGCACGAAAGCCACCTGAGAAATGTGTTACAAACATTGAGGAGGAATCAGTTGTATGCTAAGTTTTTGAAGTGTGAGTTTTGGTTGAACCAAGTATCCTTTCTTGGTCATGTGATTTCTGAGGCCGGGATCGCTGTTGATCCGGCAAAGATTGATGCAGTGCGCACCTGGCCTAGGCCGAAGACAGTTACCGATATCAGGAGCTTCCTCGGTCTGGCAGGTTATTATAGGAGGTTCGTGAAGGACTTCTCCAGCGTCTTGAAGCCGATGACTTCCTTGATGAAAAAGGATGCACCATTCGAGTGGATAGTCGACTGTGAGAGTTCTTTCCAGAGTCTCAAGGATGCTCTAACATCTGCACCAGTCCTGACTATACCAGACGGTCCAGATGGTTTTGAGGTCTATTGCGACGCATCAGGCAGAGGTATGGGTTGTGTGTTAATGCAACACTGGAAGGTCGTAGCTTACGCCTCCCGACAGCTGAAGAAGCATGAAGAGAACTACCCTACCCACGATTTAGAATTGGGTGCCATTGTCTTCGCACTGAAGATATGGCGACATTATTTGTATGGGGTAAGTGTGACAATTTATTCGGACCACAAAAGTTTAAAGTACTTGTTCACTCAGAAGGAGTTGAACATGAGACAAAGAAGGTGGGTTGAATTTCTAAACGACTACGACATTAATCTACTATATAAAGAGGGTAAGACAAATGTGGTAGCTGACGCATTGAGTCGCCGAGCACACTCTCTCCATTCACTAGTCTCTCATACTGGCTTGGTTGAAGAGGTGTGGAGTGCTCAGATGACGGATCAGTATATGTTGGAGATCAGGCAGAAGCTTATTGATGGCACATTCGAGGGTCAGAAGTGCGACTTCAGACTCCACGATGATGACCTGATTAGGCTTAATGGCCGACTGTGTGTATACCGAGGAGTAGTGCTGAATTGAAGGAGCGCATATTGAGTGAATCCCATTGTTCTACTACTTCGATTCACCCCGGAGCTTCAAAGATGTATAAGGGTATGAAAAGATATTTTTGGTGGACTGGAATGAAAAAGGATGTTACTGATTATGTATTGAGGTGTCTCACTTGCCAGAAGGTCAAGTTTGAGCACCGACGGCCTGGTGGTATGGTACAGCCAATGCCAGTGCCTGAGTGGAAGTTCCATGATATTTCTATGGACTTCGTAGTAGGGCTTCCGCCTACAAGGGGAGGTCTGAATATGATTTGGGTTATTGTTGACCGACTGACCAAGGTGGCTCGATTCATACCGATGAAGGACACCTGGAAAGTGGCAAAACTGGCAGAACTCTTTGACAGAGAGATTGTAAGACATCATGGGGTACCGAAAACGATTGTATCTGACAGAGATACCAGATTCTTATCGAGGTATTGGAAGTCCACACGGGAAGCGCTTGGTACCGAGCTGAAGCTAAGTACAGCGTTCCACCCACAGACAGATGGTCAGAGTGAGCGTACCATCCAGACACTTGAGGATATGTTACATGCATATGCACTTGACTTTCAGACCAGCTGGATTGATAAGTTACATCTGATCGAGTTTAGTTACAACAACAGTTACCATGCTTCGATCAAGATGTCTCCCTTCCAGGCTTTGTACGGTAGACCATGCCGCACGCCGTTATGCTGGGATGAGTCGAGTGAGACGGTCATTATAGGACCAGAGTATCTAGAACAAGTTCAGGCAGAAGTTCGCCAGATCCGGGCTAACATGAAGGCAGCTCAGGATAGACAAAAGTCGTACGCAGATGTGCGCAGACGTGACCTGGAGTTCGCTGTGGACGATCAGGTATTTTTGAGAGTATCCCCCATGAAGGGAGTATTTTGTTTTGGCCAGAAGGGCAAGTTGAGCCCGAAATATGTGGGGCCTTATGTTGTGACGGAGCGGATCGGCCCGGTAGCTTACAGACTTGATCTACCCGCCGAGCTGGGCAAGGTACATGATGTATTTCATGTGTCCCAGTTGAAGAAGTATATGTCTCATCCGTCTCATGTGCTTCAGCCTGAAAGGCTAACCTTAGAGACGATCATGCGATTAGTGGAGACTCCGGTACGGATTCTGGATACTAAGACTCGAGACACTCGCCATAAGTCTGTGAGACTGGTGAAGGTTCTTTGGTCTAACCAGGACGTTGAGGAGGCCACTTGGGAGCTGAAAGATAAGATGAAGGCGAAGTACCCGTCATTGTTTACTTCTTAGTGTTTATGTGTGTAGGGTACGGGGCGTACCCCTTTTTAAGGGGGGTAGAGCCGTTTTGGTTAGGTGTGTACGACGTGTATTTAAATACATCGTCTATGTAATGTTTGTCATGTTATAGAGCGTTGTGTCTGAATGATGTTGATGATGTTGTATATGTTGTATGGACCCTGTGTCCGATGTTATGTTGTATGGACTTTGTGTCCAATGTTATGTAAGTGTGTTGTTAATGTTATATGGAAATATTGTTTATATGTATCCCCGTGTTCTAACATTTAGGATATGTGGAAGTGTGAACTTTGAGGACAAAGTTCTTTTAAGGGGGGTAGATTGAAATACCCCAAACCTTAGTATGTTGTTTAAACATTTAAATATGGTATATTAAGACTAAAAATAGTCTTAGAAGCATTAGTAAGCAAATTAAACAATAGAAAACACAAAATGTGCTTTAAGGTCAATAAAGGCCAAAATGTGCTCTAAGCTTGGGATAAGCTTGGGTAAGACCTAATGAACTTACCAAGACCTTATTTATATACTAATGAACATATTAAACCAATTACCAAAGAAAACCAAGCTTGAAAACAAGTTAAAACACAAAATGTGCTTTAAGGAGTCTTAAAGCACATTTTTGAAAAATTGTCTTGTAAATGAGTTTTGAATGGCTAAATGTCCATCATTACTCTTTAATTAACATGTGTACTATATAGTATCACATTTGGAAGTCTATATCAATGGGAAATCAAAAATTTCACTTCTATGTGCCTTGTTTTAGTGAATAGTACTAAAATAAGCTAGTTTGTAACATATGTTGTTATAAGTAATTAAATTGATCAAAAAAGACTAAAACACCCCTAAGTAACTATTGGGGGCCGGTTTTTGTAAGTGTGGTGACTCACCACTCTTGTTAATATGTTAAGTAAATAAAGAAGACTACTTAAGTTACTATTTACTTTAAGGTATAAATATCTTCTAAAAGCAAAACTCATCTTCATTTCTCCCTTCCTTCTTCATTTCACACGGTTGCAAGCTCTCTTCTACCTCTTCTTCATTCCATTTACGGTTTGCAATAGTACACACCAAGATTCCATCTTTGACCACTTGTATTTCCTAGCTTACTTAACCAAATAAAAAACAAACACCACCATTCTCTTCCTCTCATCAAGCTCTTCATTCCTATCTTCTCAAAACTTCAAGACCACCATTTCGGTGCCATGGAGTTCCACCATTGAAGGAGCTTGAGCTTACATTTCTACATATTATTGTTCTCCTTTGCTTCTAGGTAAGGAATCTCAATAAAAACTTCATTTCCTCCATGTTTTGTTGTTGACCGAAAATGCCCATTGAAGGTGCTCTTTATATGGCTTTGTTCTAGCTTCATTCCAACCTTTCAAGGACTTGGTGGAGTCCTCTCTTGATAGATATTCAAACTCTCTTCAAAGACCAAGGTAAAACAACTATCTTTATGTTTTTGAAACAATGAAAAACCTAGGGTTTACAATGAGTTTAAGCTTGGAGCTTGTATACTCATTACATTGCTTGTATATTGTTTAGTAGTTGACAAGGAATCAAATACCTCGCCGATTTAAACAAGGAAACAAGAAAGAAGTTGTGAGGGAAAAAGAGGTAAATGTGCTAACCTAATGTGGTTTAAAGTCTTAGGAGAAATGAGCTTGTATTGCTTATGAAAATGATCTAAGGAGCCAATGGGAAGTGACTTAGAAGAATGCTCTTAAGGGCTTAGTAAAAGGCATATGTGTTGTTGAGTGTATTTGCAGGTCAAAGGCAAATATATTGTGGAAATTCAGTGTTTATTATTTATGCATCTTAAGGGCCTAAGAGCCATGTTATTTAAGGGCCTAAGTGCCATGCAATTTAAATTATGCACTATATTGTGATGTAGTGCTAAATGTGTGAAGTTTGTGTACAAAAAGATGTGTTTGATGGATTTTAGTGTTCATGGTTGTTTGATGGTGAAGACAACGTGTCTTGGTTTAGTAATGTTCTAGGAGTGGTCATGTCAAATTTTAGGTAACAAACAAGAAGTTTCTAAGGTTTTAAAAAGAGTTTGATAAGTTAGAAATGTTTAGAATGGTCAAAGTGCTTTCCTAGTGAAAGAAACATGCATTGAGGTGTTTAAAGATGTAAAAAGGGCTTAGGCCAATGTTCTAGAGGATTTAATTGCAAAAGAATGCCTTGGGGACATTTCAAGTTCATGGTGAGGTTGTATTTAGGACTTTGTATTGTTGGTGAAAAGGGATGAGTGAATTGTTACATGAGGAGCTGATAACTCGTAAGATGTTTAAGAAGTTGTTTAGAAAGAAAAGATGTTTGAGAGATGATGTAGTAGTGGTGAGGAAACATTATTGGCATAGTGGTGGTCATAGGTATGAAACACCACTTAGAGAACCAAGGGAGAAAATATCATAAGTGTTAGGAATTTCGGTATGGGATGAATAAGTGTTAAGGAGATAGATAATAAAATTTATGGATGTGTATGAGGGTTTGAGGGTACCAAATGATGTTAGGAACCATTAAGAGGCTTTAAGAGAAGTTTGGTGAAGATTTGACAAAGTTTGGGCAAGTTTTGATGGCGTCGACCCAGGGGTCCGACCCAAGTTTGGGTCGGACGGCCTATGTTTGACGTCAGTAAATGGTTCTGGAACGGTCCGACCCAGAGGAGTTGGGTCGGACATGGGTCGGACGGTCATGTTTTGAAGGTCGTAAATGTTCTTGAGTGGTCCGACCCAGTCGAGTGAGTCGGACATGGGTCGGACATGGTTGTTTTGTAAGTCGGTAAATGTCTGTAATGGTTTTCGACCCAGTCGCGTGAGTCGGACATGGGTCGGACGTGTATGTAAAAGGTTGATGAAATCTCTGGAATGGTCCGACCCAGATGGTTGGGTTGGACATGGGTCGGACAAGTTAAGTTTTTTCAAACCCGAGAATCACTGGAAGGGTCCGACCCAGTTGTGGTCGGACGGTGGGTCGGACAGACCAAAATTTATAAAAAATAACAGTAAAAGATGTGGCAAATGTAGTTAACCCTAGGGGTATAATGTAGGTAATGAAGGATTTTGTTTGGGCATTAAAACATGTCATAAAATCATGTTAAACATTAATAATTGAAGTTAAGTAAATAATTAACCGACATTCTTAACATGTATAGGAGTGACCTACGTTGAAACACATCGAAGCAAGGACCCACCCCATGATGTTTTTTCTGCAGTCTGTTGCTACCGGTTTACACCGGCTTGTGTGTTGTTTGTTTTTCTGTGTGTTTATGATGTTATAAGACTTAACCAGGTAATGAGTATTACCGTTGTTCATATTATTGTGATGTTATGATGTGACTCATTTCCCTTGTGTGTGTCTAACGTGACTTACCACCTGTTGTGTATTGTGTTGTTAAGTTTCCACCGTGAACTTTCTAACAAGTGCTAACTGGGAAGTGAGGAATCCGGTTGTCCGGTCATGCATGTCAGGTTAAGAGTAGATATCTGAATCAGATTCGACTCTTATGTTGTTAAGATTGTTCTCCTAATTTGGCGTTCGATCTCCCGCTAGCTTCCTCCTCAAAGCTTACCTATTCTGACTTATGATCGTTTTAGTTGGGAACTGTGTTTGTGTGGTGTATTCGGGTCACTATATCCGAACCATCTGTGACTAAAGTTGCTCGTTCGAATAACAGAACGGTAATGAGTGTGTTAACGAGCTTACTTGAGGGTGAATCATTCTCTAGGCTCTTATGTTTTTAACCTTCTTGGTTTGTTATAGTGGAAAGAGTATCCACTGTGTATGTGATGTTGCTGCACTGCACTCTTGATGCTATGCCACATATTATGTTATGTTATGTTTAAAATGAATGCCATGTTATCATGACAATTAGTTTGCGCGTATCTCGCTAGCCGATGGGCTGCGCGTTAACCAACCAGCCAAGGGTTGCTGACCCCCGCGGGGGCTCCATATTTTTACTGCAGGATGAGGATCGAGGAAGTAGAGTGGCTGTAGGATCTAGGCTGCAGTGTTACTTGGTTTATTTTGGATGTTGAGCCCGGGATGCGCCTGTGCTCCCGTGGCAATTATATTTTGATCCCGTTGAACTCTACTATGGCTGTATATTTGGACAGTTTACAGTGAAGGAATGTATTTAATACCGGTATTGTATATATGTATTTTTGGTTTAGTTCTATGCTCGGGAGTCTGATCATCAGACCGTCACTTGTATTTATATCTGCCTTGTTAACCACGTGGGTGGTTGACGGCGTTGTAGCACCGAAGCGTTTAGTTAATGTTTAGTTGTTTTATTTCCGCTGCGATTTCAATTAGTTGTGAAGTCCGTTGTAGGGGTGTTACACTAGCGGGGTGTACACCAACTAATTGGTCGCCCAACATGCGGTTCGTTTCATAATAACAACATGCTATATAATTGAAAGCACAAGCAGGCATGACAGTATCAACCAAGGCATATATCAATCAAGGCGCAGGTCTCACAATCAACATCCAAGTCCAATCTCAACAAGTTTCACAAGGGGTTAGCCCAATACCATCCGGGTAATCGATGTTATCATCTCATTACTCAAAATCAACAACTCAACAAATCCAAGTCTTCCCCAATCAATTTTTCCTTCACTTATCAATTCTCAAAGTTAAGTCGGTATGACCTCCGGGCAGGGATAAGGCTATCCCACCACCGGGCTTAAATTTGGCCCACTTAACCAGGTTGCTACCCATTGAAGGGGTTTGGACCGTGGAAAAGATTATAGCCAGGAATCGGTTAACAACCTCATCCTCACACGTGGCCGAAACTATATCGGGCTTCTCACATACTCCAAATACTCACTTCCTAGTTCCAATGTTAGAAGGTTAGATGGTTAGGGAGTTAGTGAGAAGCCAACAACAATCATTAAGCTCCAACCAATCAACCAAACACTTCAACAAGCCACATAGCTTCAAGTTCAAACACCGACCAACAAGGCATAACAATTACAATATATGTGAAAAATGCGATAAACCAATTACATGTTTTTATCTTGTTAGGTGGTTGCAATAACACACAAACAAACAAGCCGGGGTAACCCTGTTAGGATACAGGGCATGAGGAAATCATACCGTGCACCATCGATCTTGGACTTTTGATTCCCTTCGGTTCGACTATCCGAGTCCTATAACATACCACAAAGTCGTACGGTTAATGATCTATAATTAACCTAGCCCGTTCATTCTTTGGTGTTTCCAAGCTACCTCTACCAATCCTTTACTCCTCATACTTACTTACAAAATCCATTTACTTCTTATATTCTCAAGTTTGTTTTTCTTACTTGTGGGTATATTTCTCGGCAGTTTTTTTATACCTTTTTTGGCGGTTTACAACCGCCGAAAATGGTACCGCCGAAAAGGGTCTTCCCTTATTTTCGGCGATTCCTTATGTAACACCCCTAAAACCGGCCTAAGAGTTAAGGCATTACACGCCGCGTATTACTACCTAATACGCAAGGCTCTAAACTAACAATCACATTAAGGCCCAAAACATGTTTTCATAAACATATATTTGACCAGAGTATTCAAATAAATACAGCGGAAGTTAACACAAAATCTCAAACATATAGTCAAATCAGAAACAGAGGTCTAAACAGTGTAAGGCCCGGAGGCTACAACGTCATAAACAAATAGTTGGAAAAACCAAATGAGCTAAACACTATGGCTCCAAACTTTAAGATGACCTCGCTGATCAATCTGCAAAAATAGTAAGAGTAGAGGAATAAGCAAACAACTATGCCCAGTAAGCAGTGACCGTCATCAGTGAGGTCGCTCAAACAATTGAAAACAGAAGAAAGCAGAGGTTAGCACAAACCATAGTTCTCAAATAGTTAGAGCATTGCTGAAACAGTTACAGAATAGAACACCAGAGTTCCCAGTTCAGAAATAACCAGAGTTCACAAACAGATAGTGTAACCCCCTAATCCTAAACCTGTAATGACGTTGTACATCGTAGCATAATAAATAGCAAATCGCGCGGAAAATAAAACTATCTACCTTGGCGTTACACGCCGTTACTCACCCTTGTGCGTAACAAGGCATCCTTACTCTTTCCAACAATACAACTCCTCACGCAATGATGAACAGATATTGAGCACTCTAATTATTACAAACCAAACCAACTAAATGAGCAACTAACTGAATACAACAACCTCCTTAATACAATACAAAATAAAATCAAAGGTGTTCTTTGAAAACACATCAGCTACCCCCTGTCCCGCACTCCGCCGCTTGAGTCTTCTTCAATAACCTGGAATGTTTGGCCCATTGAAGGGCTCAGCAATCGAAATGCTGGTATGCTAAATGTGATCCTAAGGCTCCGTTCTCAAAATGTATTAAAGAATCTGGTGTAGATTATTGATCGTCTCAAAACGCTGGTGGAACCAACGTTTGAAACATAATCTACCCTTGAAGTTTTCCCTTTTTTTGATATGGATGGTGATGATTAGAATAATGGGTCCCACTACTAACTTGAAAGCTTCATCTCCTCCCTATAATCTGGGTTGAGAACGAGCCTAAGTCATCTAGATTCCTTAGGTCGTTTTAGCCATCTTGATATTAGATTCATTACAAGATATTCCGGTTTACAATAATAACAGTAATAACTGTAAACATTAAACACTCACAAAACAATTCACCTGTACACATTAATGTACAATAGTACACAACACCAAATCCACACATCAATAATCAATAGCAATAACCAATAATCACACATCATTAACCCATAACAATATCCAACAAGATACGCGTATTAAACTGTACTTGTAAGTTGGCCACCTGGCCCTTATCCTTTAAACCAATCACTTAACCTTTTCCAATTTAATTTCACCTCAGGCGTCTTGTCTAGACAACCCTTAATACTTATTAATGGACGATAGTCCCCTGGGTTCCAATGGAACCGTTACCAGCTGACCTTATGGCCCTGGATAATTAAATGACCGATCTGGTCGAACCTGTGCACCAACGGCAGTGCCCTCCGCCATCCCCGAATGTGGCTGATGGATTCCCTTGAGTGACTCCCCATTGAAGTCTCTCGTAGTGATCACTATGCACAACCAGAAAGTCGAAACAGTCTGGATTCCTCTCTTTATAAATAGCCCTTTTGTCAGTGGTACAATAACCAATACTTGAATTAAGACTATAACAGTTGACCATCAGTTAGGTTCAATAATACCTAAGGGTCAGTTAGTCTTGTTCCAGTTTAGATGTATAAACCTCCAGTCATAAGACGTTCGTGTATAAAATACAACGCAACAGTTTGAGCAATACAGTACACAATATCATATACATAAAATCACAGATATCGCTCTTAATGTCTGGACCTCAGGATAATCCTTAGGACATTCAGACCACACAATTAACATACCGTTCACCATGTAACTGCTGCTAGCTTGACAAATTCATGTTCAGTAGTTCCTTCCCGTACGCTGTTACTTAACATGCAATACCGGGTAATATTAATATAACTATTCACTAAGTATTACAGTACTGTTATTGTAGCGTTTATACTCGTTGTACAATAACTCTGTATGTTTTTTTTTTATTTCCCCCTGTTATTTAACAGTGGTTCTAGATAGTTCATTAGTTCATTATTTTATGTAGTATCCACATGTGATAATGAATTCCCATATTATGATATTTCTTCACCTCTTTAATAATACATCCATAATTATTTCATAAACTCTATATTATATTCTTTTGGTTATTTTTATCATAACCACAATTTATTTTATAAACCTTATATTATTCCCCATAATATATCACATTACTTAACTTTAATTCCTTCTGTTATTAAATTACCAAACTAACCTTATAAATTTGATAATTATATTTTGAACACATAACTTTTATAATTTATCAATTAACCACATTACTTTTACAATTTACCAAATACCCTTACTAACTTTCGGTGATTATAATTTAATCTCACCAACTTTTATAAATTACTAATTAAGCCCATAAACTTTCTGTAGTTACAATTCAATTACTCCAACTTTTACAAATTACCAATTAACCATATAACCTTTATAATTTACTAAATACCCATATCAATTTTCGGAAATTGCAAAACAATTATATTACCTTTTATAAATTACCATATGACCACAATTATTTTCGGTCTTGACATATACTTTTCCTTTATTTCAACTTAATTAATCCCAAAACTTTATATAAGTTACATATTAACTTATAAACTATAGTTTTAATTCCTAATTATCTTAAATAACCGAAAAGTCCCTTATAATTTTATTAATTATGAATTAGCCCTTTAACCATTTCGGTTTTGTAAATATATTCTCTATATTTACATTTTAACCCCAAACTTTATATAATTACAATTTAACTTATAAATTATAGTTTTAATACTTAATTTTCTTAAAATACCAAGTGGGCACTTATATTTTCGTAAACCACCATTTCGCCCCCTTTTAAATTTGATTTCACATATTTCTTTTATAAATTACATATTCACACCAAGACTTATATAAACTTAATATTTTATGTCATAAATCCTTTTAACCCAAGGTTTTTTTTGGTCAACACTTTGACCAAGACTTAATTTCATAGTTAATACTTTAATATACCCATAAATTCATATGTACTCTCGGTTTTATCCCAAACTTTCCAATAATTACAAAATAGCCCCAAAACTTTATAAAATGTTATTTTAACCTTTAAACACTTATTTAAATTCACCAAAATTCAAAATATTAGTTCCTACCTTATATTATACCATAATTATACCAAACAACTCCTTATACTCTCGGCTTTTATATTTTGTACACCAAACTTCTCAAAATTTATATTTTTGCCACATAACTTATTTAACTAGCCATTTAAATACTTATAGCTATTTTTAATGTTCCTAAAATTTATAATATAAGCTAATATACTTATATACTTTCAAAAATCACCATTAACACATTTCATTCTTGGCCATAATAATAATTTATCATATAGTTTTTAAAAAAACCTAATTTTAACCTTATAATATATACTTATAAATGTTTATAATTCATATAACACTTCCAAAAATTATGCTAATGACTTAGAAAGATTATAAACTCAAAATAGAACATTTTATCCTTAGATAAATCGGTTTGAACATATATGTATCATCTTTAATTTTTGTGACACATATTTATACCTTAAGGTAATAATTTTACCTTATATGTTATAAATTATTTTATTGACATTATAACCAATGATTTTCGGCCTTAATTTATTTAAAGGTTATACATAATTTTTATACGAAAGTTTGAAGCTTAAATCAAGCTTAAACTTAATAAACCTAATTATATATACTTACTCCTTAAATCAAGACAATTCTTGTACTTGATTTCTCCTTGAATTCCAAGCTCTCCAAATGCTATTTTGATGAAGAGAATTCGGCCTCCTTGTATATATTTAGGAGATCCATTTGTTAGACTTCTAACAAAAATTATAAATAAGATTTGGAGTAGTTTTACAAGAGTTTACCTTAGAAATTTTTCAAGGAATTTTCGGTAGACCTTGAGATGATTGTAGATCTAGATTTCCTTCATGAAATGATGAAGAGAACCTTGGTTTAGAAGTTCATAATTTTCAAAAATACCTTAAGGAATTTACTTAGGATTTTCAACATGAAAATATACCTTAACTTAATCTTGTTGTTCCTTGTGTTGTTGTTCGATCTAGGAACCTCCTTGGAACATCTAAAGCTTGGCGAAAATTGTAAGAGTTGCTAGGATGATTTCTTGCTTCAAGACTTAGGAGATTTAACTAGGAATTTACATAAAATGGTGTTAGAACTTAATTCACCATTAATGGAGCTTAGAAGCTCTAAGGAGTTAACTAACAAAGGAAGAAGAAAAGAGAGAGTAATGGGATGCTTACCAATCGGCCATGGAGTGGCAAGGGAAGAATGAACTCACGTATGGACTTAAGGTAAGGAAAGAAAGGATTTTTCTTTTGCTAATTTAATGTCATTTTTACTAGTCTTTGCTTTAGTTTATTCCATGGATTATTGGCTCAAATAATGCCTTAATTGGTGCTAGACTTTTGGCTGGCTGCTATGGAATAATTGAGGCTTAATTTGATAATGGAAGCTAGAAGACAAGGAGCAAGGTAGGTATATGTCTCCTTGACTTTTCTAAGTTGAATATCTTGTCAATCTTGGCTTCTTTTTTCCCATGTATTCTCAGCTGAATATGCCTATATATGGCAATTGATTTTGTCTTGTTCTCCTTTGATTGCTCACGGTAATGGGGCTGAGTGGAGCATTTGATTTTGATGATTGAAGACAATATATCATGCTTAGGTAGATAGCTGTCCTAGTCTAATTTTAATAAGGCAATCAAAGCCTTGTTTTAGTGAATAAAATCGGTAGTCACATGCCCATGTAACAAGTTGATTTTCCTTATTTGAATTCGGCAATATAGTGTTGTACATGTCATTTGATTTTGTCATCTTATACATAGGAGACTAGTTTAATTAGGTAGTGTTTTCTTTTGATTTTAATACAAGGCAATCATTCCCCCTTTATATGGATCCAAATCGGAAGCACATGAGGCTATAGGACAACTTGTTTTTGTTCGTTTTCATTATATAAGTCTAAAGTAGGTCTAGTTGTATTTATTTCAATCTTTTTCATATACTAATGTTTCCTTGCTGTCTTCTTGTAGGTACACGGTAATGAAGGCTTCTTTGACTGCAATTAATTGTTACATCATCATATAATACATGCTAAGATGAGTCACCGTTCAATAGACATTATTTTTGCCAAAATTTAACCAATTGAGACCCTAATTGGCGCCCACATCATGGACCAGATGGGAATGATTTTTGATTTAATTCCTGTCACATTATATTGTACTAAGACCATATTATAACATGTAATAGGTCACAACATTTAATTGGTACATTTATACTAAGGTAAAAGATGAAAGTTTTAAGGTAAAAATCCTGATTTTAGGTACCTTTTTGACCCAAAATCACCCCACTTGTACTATGAATTTAGTACTGCCATTAATTGATTTAGATGGTCAATTTATCCCCTTTTAAGATTATCAACTCGTGGCTCCTCAAAAACTCCAAGGCAATTGCGTATAACGCATTTTTTGTGACACCCGAAGGTGCGATTTTGTGCTTTAAGGATTTTCTAAAAAATAATTAGTCGCTATGAGTTCCAAGTGTTTATTGACATTGTTTATAGTCAATAATAATATGTTAAGGTGTTACATTGAGTTATATGGGGTTATAATGAAATACCCCTAAATTAATTTAAATTAATTTAGGGGATTTCTTTTATTAAAACCGTAAATAATACCATTATTTATTATAATATAGTATGGAATTGTGAATAATAAATCATTATATACTTATATGGAATTATGAAAATTAAATCATGGGATTTGAAACACCCCTAATAATTAAAACACATAAAATCAAGAATATGTGTGGTATGTTTAATTAACCTATGTCCGCGAATGTGATAGCAAGTCACATCGTAACTTAAGCATTGATGCTCATCGGTTTGACAATAATCAATACAATTGAACAAAATGAATTATTCCATGTTAGGATCTTTGTACACGAAACAAGTGTGACACATTATGCAAACTGAAATATATGGAGTACTCCTTGTCACATAACAATTGTACTAGGTAACATATGATACGAGAATATATTATACGAATTAGTGTAAGTAACATTATAAAAGGAGTACTTGTACTCACCAAAGTACATTCCCTGACTTAAATATTAAACTACCACCTATCTACTACTTAATCATACTATATGTCAATAATAAAAATAAACCACTTATGTGATGTCCGAAAACCCTGTAGATTCACTAACAAACATGTAATTACCTACTCTCCTCTCCTTCTCGCGTGTGTCTGTAGCCCAATCAACAGACCACCTCATTTTTTTTTCAATCCTGCCCATGCAAACTACTCTCGCTGCTTTTCAAACAAATGCCCCCGTTCTTCTCGCCAGTACGGCGTGTGCAACTACTAAAATCCACTCAACTTTTTCACATCCTCCCATTTCCTCACGCCTGGTGCGAGTCCAGAGAACAAGCTTCCACATTCGTAACCTCTGAGCATGGTAAGTCCTTCTTCCTCTCTTACCATTTCCGGACCAGAGCTCAAAAATTCCAGTTTCCTTTGGCGATTTATTTCCTTCTCACCCCCATTATAGCTCCAAACCTTCAATGTTTTCTCGTGCATGTCTGAAACGGGGATGTTACCGGTTGAGAAAACTGGAACAAGCACAAAATCAATTAGCAAAGCGTCTTCAACTTCTCCTGCCTGCAGCTCGATGTTTGCATGTTCCGAAAATCTTAGTTTCCCTCTGTCCATTGGCGCAAGCCATCCATTTCTCCTCGTGCATGCCCGAGTCTTGGATTTTTTCGCCGGTCTTGAGAATCTGGTACATCACAATCCAACACCAAGGTAAATGTTACGGTTTATATATCTTCCATTCCTCCCACCTTGTCCTTGTTCTGTTTCTGCCGAAAATCCTTGCTCAAGCCTTTCTTTTTAATTCTATGCAATTGTCAAGCCTGAACCTTGCATGTAACCTACTGGTGGGTTCTCCGTAAAGCTCTGGACAAAGATCCTCTTCAAGAACTCCGGTGGGTAAGCGCAAGCAACCGAAATTGTTGTGAGTTAATTCCTTTCATTCGCGCTATTGGTGTCCGAAAATCATTTCTAACCTCCTTTATTATTCAACCTTTTTGCATGCATGAGTTCCACTTGGAAACTGCCTCTGTCTTGCGCCAAAAATCGCCCAGAACCAGATCCAGGGCTATCTTGAAATCGAACCCAATGTGAGGCCCCAAACCGTCGACTTTTCTGTGCCTTAGTTCCTTTCTGTTTTAGAGCCTCTAAAAGCATCATTGATCCGAAACTCTTGCTTGTTCTTGACCGGCTATGTAGGGCGTTGTTTGTGGTGAATGCGACAGCTAAGGCTGAGAAGAAAACCCAGGGAGTAATCCCTCCTGAGGAAGGTAAAAAAAAAGAAACATTTACCGAGAATCTTGGCAACCAGCCCTGGCTGTTTTACATTTGAAATGAAACACAAGCTTACCTTGGCATTTGATTCTGTCTAGTGTGAACTATGCCAAGAAATACCAGGAATTACCTAGGGAAAGCAGTCTCCAAACACCTAAGGTTGTAATCCGAACCCATACTATGCGTGCCCTTGTGTATGATTCTGTCTGAAGTTAGATAAACCTGATAACAGCGTGCGGGGATATGCGGGTGTTGTGTAGTTAATTTACTGGTAAAAATGATGGTTTAAACACCTAGGTTAAGAAGGGTTAAACCGCGTTGATAATTACCTAAAACAGTTGAGATGGTCCATAGGTAATTACAAAACAAATACTAAGACAGAATCTGGTTGGGAACTGCTTAAATAACAGAAGGAAATTTGAACGTATCTGGTTTAAAACTTTGTTGCTCTCCTAGTGTCTATTAGGGATGGATTTACTCTGGGTAAATACTGCTGCATTAAATGACTAAGTGCCAGCTACTTTAGGGTTGAACAACAAGTTAAAAGGGTCTAGAGAAATGGGACAAACAGCTAGCGAAAACTGGTGCAGAAGTTAGTCTAAAATCTGTAACTTTTCTTCTCTGTAAATGGAATTCAGGAACATGTTAAAGGTTGCATTGGCAAGTTAATAAGTTTTGAAACTTGCTAACATGTTATACTAAGGTAAATAAGTTGGGACCGCTGGAGGAAACTAGTTAACATATTGGGGAGAGGAATAACAGAATTGGAATGCAGAATCGGAAGCTAATCCCAGTGCTACAGTTTCGGGGTTCAGGGAAATGAGAATTCAGTAGCATTACTAGTGTGGTTCTGGGTTTTTTTTTGGGCTTAAAATCCTTGATTAAACATCTTACCTACATGTGTATTCAATAAGGGAGAAGTTAGGAATCAGATCAGTGAAAAAAAACATAATAGAGGAGATGACACTCGGTGGTGTTGCAGTTTTCTGCAGATTGTATCGGCTCTGTATAACCAGTTTTAAGGGAGTAACAGCATTGTTTTGTGTCGTTAAAGTTAAAACTCTCCTTATTACACATAGCTAGATGGGTAAAAATTTGGGGGGGGGGGGGAATTGGGGACCAATTATTAACCAAAAAGAAAGCATGAAGCGGTGGTGGACAAAAATTAAGTTCTCAGTTCCTGCAGTGTAACAGCTTCAGTTTAACGGACTTAACAGTCTTGTTTTGGGTTTGTTTTGGATTCAACATCTTGATAAAACACCTAATTAAGTAACTAGGCACTTTGGGAAAATAGGAAGACAAATTCTTGAACATAAAGGAGGACTAGAGAAGAAAAAAACCGATTAGTGTTGCAGTCTTCTATAGTTTTTTTGGGTTTCAGCATATGAGAGTTTAAGGGAGTTATCAGTGGGGTTTTTGGAATGATCGTAAGCTTAAAAGCCTTGCTTAAACATGCGACTAAATTAAACATGTTGGGAAAGAAGTAGAAGCCAGCTAATGAACTAAAAGACAGAGTGGGGAGGGGATATTCCGGTTTGGGCGTTTTCATTTTTTTCTACACCTTGCTGTTCAGTACAACGGATTTACCAGGAGCTGTATAGAGTGGCAACAACTCGATGATGAGTCTAACACATTTCTAAAGTACTTAACTGAGCCTTCCACAGGTTTAGGGAATTTACAAACTGTTTAGTGTCTCAAAGGGTGGATTTAGATGGAGTGGTGCACACCGGTTGTTTCACAGAAACCGTAACATGCCATCTTGGTGTAATCAATTTCAGGAGTATTAAGGAGAGCTGTATTAGCATAACAATAAACCTATGATAAGTTTAGTGGATTAGTAGAAATAGTGTCGTGAGTTGTTAAACAAAATAAGGAAGTAAAATCGGATGGATAATTAAGTTAGGTACCTCATCACATGAGCGCCAAGGGAAGGGGGTAACAATCTGGAAAGTGGGTCCGCATGTGGAACTTTATTTCAGGATAATCTAACACATTCAGATGCTTAAGAATACTCTAAAACATTGGTTAATGATAAGTCCTAGCTAATGTGTGAACCGACAATATAAAAGTCTTAGGATTAAGTATTATCCCTAGTCACTTGGTACCAGTTCGATTGTAAATGGTACAGAAGATAGTGAATTAAGACGTAACCGAAATAGGAAGGGGGAATAAATGAATGGTATAAGTTAGTATATGAATTGGAATAAATTGAGGACTTAAGAATTTACCAGAGTTTAAACGTTAGTCCCTAAGCCTTAGGGGTGAGATTAATAATATGGGGGGGGGGGGTCTAGGATTATTAAAGGTAAACTTGAGAAGAGTCTAGGACGAAAATGAAAGGGGTTAGAGAATTGAAGGGCCGAATGTGCACTAAAAAGGGAATGGATTGGAACTAAGACTAATTAAGGAAATCAAACCGAAATTTAAACAAGGTGGAACACAAAGAAGGTGTTTCAGCTTCTGTAACAAGTGCTCTCGGTATAAACGAATTACAGAGGTGGTAAAGAAGATGTAGTGGCCTGATAATGAATCTAAAACAATGCTATTATTCTAAACCAGTTAAGAGAAGCAGCGAAGAGAAGTGTAATACACCGGTTGGTGTGAGTTGAAGCCGGTACTAATGAGGGTTGAGGGTTCAGGTTATGGTTCTGTAAATATTGGATGAATGTGTCAGGGAGATAATACTAAGGCACTATGGAAGGATGTCACAAGAGTTTTAACTAATCAGTTAAGTCGAAACCAGTTAATAGCTAAGTACTTGGATGTTGAAAACTTCACGAAATGTGATTAGGAATATTCTTAGAGAATACGGGAGGATCATATTGGGACAAGTCCGAGTTACCTTAAATTTTACTGGTTGGCTAAAACAATGGATCCAAACCAAACGGATAAAGTAGGTCAAATGTTGGTAACTATAATACCTAAGACTAGGCCAAACTTTATGAATAGAACTATGAATAATAACGCATGATCGAACGATCTAACCCGTTCGAATAATCATTACAGGAGTGAGTCCCACGAGCAGCGGGAACCCTTTGTGCAAGTATCTGTGACAACTAATATAAGGTATGGACATGTGTGGTTCGTATGTTGCCGTGTTACACGGCTTGTTTGCTGTGTGCTCTGTGTGAAAAAGACCATAAGATTAAAGCATGAAATTGGATTGTTTGCTTAACGTGTTATATGATTGCTATATCATTGTTGTATACTAGTGGCACACACACAGTAGTTTAGTCCCTTCTCGTTTATGGAATTCGAGATGAAACACTGTGAACTATAAAACAAAGAAAAATCCTATAAAGGGGAACTCCTCTTTAACCATGGAGGACGTACCATGACACCCACTATGGTGTCTGTTCATGAATTATAATGAAGAGCAAATCTCAATTGGTGGAACATGAGGATAACCCGGGAAGACAACATCTCGGGCCGTGCGGTATGGAATACTCGGGAGTTGGTATCTGCATCAGATCCTTCGCCCTTCTATGTGGAGCACATCCTGGAGTCTAGAGGTGACTCCGCTTTCTCGACCCTGAGTGTCGGGAATGGGGGAGTGACAAATTGGTGGAGCTTATCCTGGAGTCAAGAGGCGACTCCGCTTTCTCGGCGCATGACATCGGGAATGGGGGACTAGCTATGGAGGAGACGTCCTCCAACGTGCGGTAACAAAGAACTCACAATTAATCTATAAAGAAGCAAAGAAGATGGGCACCTATACTATATGGTCACGGGAACTAACCTACATCCCCAGACCTGGTGCAAGAAAAGAGAAAGAGAAGTACACATGGTGGAAACCAAGGAAAAAGAAATGAAAACACTCAACGTTGAATGATCCCACTGTGAGGGTCATCATTATTCAAATTCCCTTGTAAACTCTATTTGTGGTTACTTGCTTGAGGTGCTTGATGATATCTCTATGCTCGACATGTTGGGTGTTTCTATGTTGATGTTGTATATTGTGTGTTAATGTTTTACTATAGCATGCAATTTGGACTTAATCATATTCGACCAAGTAGTCGTGTGGCCTGGCAATATACGGGCTACACACGTTCATACTCAGCGTTTGCTGAGTCCTTTACACCCAATTTTTTTCAGGTATTGTGCCGAACGATAACGGAGCGTAGGCGGGATGGCTACCGTGGGGTAGTCCATCAGGGCATAACTTTTGAATTGTGTAGTATGTTTAGTGTATGGTTGTTACTAAACCCGAGATGTAGTCCTCAGAATATGATTTGGTATTTTTATTGTAGACACTCGGTATTTGGAATTGTATCTTACATTGTATATGAACTTTGGTGAGGGCTGTTTCCAGTCATGCAGACCGTAACTTGGTGTTGGTAGTTTGGTTGTGTCAACCGCGTGGGTGGTTGGCATCTGTAGCACCCGGATAATGTTGAGAATCCGCTACGTAGTTAACCGTGATGTTGTTTAGGCGCGACGTTTGTATTACTGGATGTTTATTCGGGGGTGTTACAGAAAGTGGTATCAGAGCGTAGTTACGCTCTGATGACTGGAACAGAAATACCGAGCTAGGAAATTCTTAGATACGGGTAAAGGGTTGTGGGTAGTATGTGAGGCGCGTTAGTTAGGGTTCTTCCCCAGTAACTACTGGATACCTAACAAACACCTACACCCAACCTCTACGTCCCTAGGTCCATTTCAATCCAGAGAAAGAACGCCGGAGAGGTAGAAAGCCTCATCACACTCGGGAAAACCCGATCTGGCATCTACTTAAGGTTACACAATCAACCTGAGAAGAAAAAAGACCATACTATACAATAGACGTTGCCAAAGGATAATACCCGTAGAGGGACCAATTTTAGCAACAACTTGGGTCGACATGCTTAGCAGTCGATAGGACCCTACCTCACAAACAAGAGGACCAAATACCCAAAAATTTACAAAATAAATAAAGCTCAAATAAGCAATTAATTAAACCAAGGATGGGATTGAGGTAAATTCTGCAATTTGACACTTGAGAGTTAATTCTAGTAAGAATCTCAGAAAACAACGAAATAAGAGAATAGAGCTCAAGACGAAATTACACCATAAAATTGCTACAAACCATGGTACTTATAACACATAAACCAATGTTACACACTAAAATATGATGTGCGGGATATAATAACTCCCCTGCTTCTTCCTACATCTCCCTTCATTCAATTGGAACCGGTGGCATAACTGGACATCCCTCCTTTTTCTACCACCGGTGAACAAGGAACATACATACATGCTTATCAACGTCTATTTTTGATTCTTTCTGTTCCTCATTTCTTCCTGCACAACAATCCTTCTCAACTTTAATCGCACTTCTCGAAGATCAAAAACACATTGATATAACCATAATAGTCTCTTGAACTTTATAAGTAACCAATATATCAGGCATAAGTTGCCACCCTAACACCGGCCCAACAGATAAAGAAATAGTAGCGAACTCGCCATTATATTTCAACCATTCATCAGTATCATGGTCACGGAGATCAACTAAAGAAAGAATTGTACAACAGAAATTTAAATCTCAATCATGGATGAACACAGTCCAAAAGAGGAACTGTTAGAATACTAGCAAGCAATGTCGCTGATGGCTGAAGAATTCGATTCTATAATGGATAAACCCCTTACATCGTCTGTTATCCTTCACTATGGCTAAGAGGGAGCTAATACGAAGCCTTACTAATTAATACTGTGAAAACTTAAAATGAAAACTCAAGTACCAAAAAAAGGGGGTTATGCTCACAAGATATACATACCAAAGAGCACCTAGTGCCATATTCAGGTGAGGTTTAGCAGAGTGTTCAAGACATGCATAAAATTTGCCCGAGAGACTTACACACGAAAGACTCAAAATTTATTTCATTTGTAAATCTAACAACAGTCCAATACAAGACCGTTCAATGGGTTATTGGCCTAAGTTTTACTATAGCCTCGGTAAGATTGCCACAAAACTCTGAAATAACAATCCCCCTCCCTACAGCAGATAAACAAACAACCATGACAGCAAGGAAATCGACTTCAGGAACACAGGCTTAGATGACCGTTATCAAGTGTCTAAACTCCTTAAATCTATACCAAAGTTTAGCGGAGATACCTCCAACGCTGACCTGCTGCAAAACTTCTCCAGCAGGGTCCCCAAACAAAAGATATGTACTTCATACATTTCAATCAGTGTACTAGCTGCTACCGTACACTGTATTACAGTGCTCTTCAATACCACCCTATAGATCTGCCCTCTCTTGTATATGACTAAACAACAATATATGATGCAGCTATGTGGTATAATCTTTTCAAACACACTACATCCGAAGGACAAATGTTCTAAATAGATTTTGGGGAGCGGTCTCATTAAATCAGGAGAAGGTATGAAAATCACAATTATAATCAAAGGACCAGGGAGGAACTCCTGGTAAGATTTATAACGTAGCAAATATAACCTAGACAGATGTAGAGTCGGAGACTAAATCGAGGAACACTGGATAAGATTTAGCAAAATTATACATAAACAAATGTATATACATATGCAGACGTGTATATCTGAGTGGTTAAACTGGTGTTAAAAAAAAGAAAAGAAATGAAAAACTCAAAATAAACGCCGGGCTGCAAACAAATCCCGGTCGTGGTAGTATAGTGAAATGTAAGCGACCGGATATCGAACCGTGGGACTAATGTGCATATTATAGTTCCTAAGCGTGTCACAAGAGGGGGGATTAATTGACTTGTAAAACAAATAAAGAAAAGATAAAATAAACTAAGTTAACAGATAATTTAAACGGGACTCTGGTTCAGGTTAATATAATATCTGCTCTTTTATGCTAGGTCTACTGGTTTAATGTAATAGTTTGGCAAGATTCCTGTTAATTTCTTAAGGTCCGATGAAAACTCATAAGAACTCATTTACCTGAAAAAGCAAGGTCCGATGAAAACTCAAGCAAAATACGTGTAAACGGCAGAGGAGTTGTGAGGAATTTTATTCTTGCAACTGAGTACTAACTTAAACGATGAAAATAAGTTTCCCCCAATTTTACGGCTTAATTAACCCATCTGTTTCTAACCGATGAAATTAAAAACAGACTTAGTAATGCAATTTAATAAATTCATGAGATTTATTAAAAGGCGAGATGACCTTTAAAACGTAACAAACTGTATTTAAATTAAACCAGTAAACATATTGCATAATTAATACAAACACATAATAACCATTCCCAGAGTATAAATATTCTAGCCTATCATATTAAATAGAATAACAGAAACAAGAGTAATAGAAATCATCTGTAATCACTCCTGCATTCGTTCTGCTATTTTGTATACGTAGGACTAGAGGTGGATATGGTGGAATGTAGAAATAAATAAATGGAGAAGACGGGAGAAGAGAAATGAGATGGAACGTGTGATGTGTGGTGAAGTGGATCGATGATGTTGGGTGGTGGATGTCTCCTTGGAAGCAGAAGGCTCGTGGGTTTATATAGAGGAAAGGAAGATTGAAGATAGAGCTGGATCACGCGTGAAGAGATTTGCTCATTGATTGCTCAGGGGACAGAACGCATGAAGAGTAGATGGATAAGTTGCAGACAGGTCGACGGGCGAAGTCGACGAGCGAAGTCGACGAGCGAAGAAGAAAACTGGCGCGCGTTGATTTTTAGTCACGTCCGTGTGACTTGTCCGCGTATAATGGGGCGGTCTCCTCTCTTGTCCGCCTAGATCCAAGCGGTTGCAAGGGCGGTTCTTCATTTGTCTCCTCTCACTCCGCATGCACATGCATGGTCTCACGTCCGCATGCAACTAGGCGGTTGTATGTATGTCTCTCGTCCGCCTGCAGTTGCTCTCTCGTCCGCCTATTATAAGGCGGTTGCAGGCCACAGAGTTGTTCGCCTAACCCTAGGCGGTTGCAGGGGCGGACACGACTTCTTGCGTGCCTCTCGCGTGACTCTCTTTCTACTGGCTCTACATTCTTCGTTTGGACTCCGTTTTCTGAGCCGTTTGCGCCTATGCGTTCGTCTCCTTGTCTACTTTGCTCCAAACTTGGTTTTCCTCATGTTTAACCAATAAATTTGTGAGATAATAATAAAACATAAACTAGAGGAAAACTAACCGAAGTGGAGAAATGAGCAAGAAAAGTGCTAATATAATATATGAATACACCTATAAAACATGCTCATTTGGACACTTATCAACATACGTATCAGGAAAGACTCAATATCAATAAAACTCAGGGAGTAAATGAGATTCAATTAAAAGAAAGTCATGAGTAGTAAATCAATCACAACCGACTTAAGTTAATGTTATAAGGTAACAACCGAAAATAAATATTGGATCTCAGTGGTGATCATTCCTGAATACTTACCACTGTGTGGTGGATACACACAAGAAATAAAAATGTGGAGGTAACAGAAGAGTTACAAAACCCAGAAAAGATTAAGATGGGAATCTGAATAAATATCCAGATTTAACAAAACCCAGAAAAGATTAAGATGGGAATCTGAATAAATAAACCAGATTTAACAAAACCCATAAAAGATTAAGAAGGGAATCTAACAACAAGAAAAATAATATATATATATATATATACATTTAGAATTGGACTTTATAGATGGTCCATTCAAGAATTAAAATTTGTAATATGAAGTCAGATCGAAGTGGGCCTCAACGGCCAAACAAGATAAAATCAGCCAAATTAATTAGGAACTCAGACTCTGAATAGTTCCCACTTCGCCAAATTCTTGTAGTACATTCAAGCCCAGATTAGGAATGCATTAAAATTCGAATACCTATGAATAATTAGGTAATGAAATTTGGAAATTATAAACAAGATTAACGGACTTAATTGACGAATGAACCATGGGTCAAGATAATTAAGAAATCATCTGGTAGATTCAGTACTAATTATTAAGTGTTGAGGATAATAGTAGTAGATATACGAGAATTTGGAAGTATACCATCGTATACCAAATTGACTAACACTAGAATTTATGAGACCACATGTACAAGTAAATGAACATGTACATATACATGTGGTATAAGGATTGAAATGGAAAGAACTGATAATACCAGGAGGATATAAATGTATGTACTAATATATCATTAAAATTATGGAGACCATCATATGGGGATATATATATATATAATATATATATATATATATATATAAATTTAGGAGGATTATTGTAATTTAAAAATCGACCTTGGAACTTATGACACATGAGTAGGTATATATTGTATATACATGAACGAACGAATATATATAGTTAGAGAATTTAAACAAGTGATCTAAAGACTCGAACTTTAATACTAGTTCATAAATGAGTGGAATAGGAATTGAAATTGCTTGAATTGATTGGCTATAATTAATTGGACGTGCAAGGTTGAACTGGACCCTGGCCAGGTCAAGCGACACTACGCAGAAATTGGGGTGCAGAGGTAGCCCAACACTTACGCTGATCACGTCAGTGTTGGATGATTCTCGAAACCCCCTACAAGTGGACACATACCTACAAACAGGTGTCAAATTGTATGAATTTGGTTTGGTAAAGTGTGAAGGATGTAAAGACTTAAAATTGTAGGAAGAATGGTGTGATGTTACTAATAACCCAATAGCTGATACACAAGAAAAATAGATTACTAAAGTGAAATGCAAGACACTAGACCTTGCGACTAAACAGAGCTAGTCGACAAACTGCTATTTGGTACAATCATAAGAACAATGATGATGATTAGGAAACTAAATATCCTATGTTAACAATTTACAATCATAGAGACTTCTAACATATTAAATTGGGCAACCTTTAGACTTAAACTAAAGGAGGTCAACCAACAGTGTCGAGGCCATAATTGGGCTGGAAAATAAAGGTTACTTAAAGACGAAGAAAAGCCTAATTTGGCTGTACGCATCAAGGGAGAAAATAGGTAACAATGATAGGAGAATAAACTAGCTAACTACAGATAATTATGATCGGTAATATCAACCAAACATGTTGTCGTAACAACGACACACTCGTAACATTGAAAAAAACACCAGGCACTAAACCATTACTACAAGCATATTGGAATATGAACCTAAAGGGCAACTAGGAAGAATAACTGAAAAGCTTAAACCGCACTAAAAGAATGAATATCCGACCACCAAAGAACATGTATAGACAGATCACAAGCCACCAAAATCGTGTGTAAATTCAAATGCCCCACGACAGTCAAGAAGCCTTTATTCCTAAATAATAAAGATACAATTAAGCCCATGCACCACCTTGGAAAACATAGTGAGGGAAAACTAAACCTGAAGGAAATAGGAGTCGCACAGCAGAAGCTGGTGGACCGTTTCTCACATCTTCTGGTTGATTAACAAGTGACCTACCGGCCAATACCTTAGACCCAGAGAGGCTAAACTTAATTCCGAAGTCTTTTGATATAGAAACTAAGCCACTAACATAGTTAAGACCTTAGATGGGATTACAATGTGAGCATGAGAACTAGAATGATCCTTGAGACTTAAACATCTTGAACCAACGTTCAAGGATGATATAAATAACGGGGATTACATGGGCGTAATCCATTTTTTAGGGGGGTAGGCGTTTGCGTTTTTGCTGTGTTGGTTGTTTGATGTGTTGTTTTTTGGATGCTATGCGTGTTTGAACTAGGTATGGATTGATGGGATGCACCTTGGTTATGAATAATCTTTTGATGCATATGAGTACAGTATATGAATTTACTGGTACATTGAGATATGATTGAGGGGAACTTGGTGAGGCCACAGTTGTGGCGTGGTGCTTATAGCACGACTGGTGAAATAGAACTATAGAAATTGCGGGACATGATCCCTTGGTTAGTGAGAACGAATTCGGGACTTGATCCCTGGGAGTGACCAGAATACGAAAATTAATTAACGAGACAAGACTTCGGGTCAAAGTCTCTTTAAGGGGGATAGGTTGAAACACCCATAATATTAAAACACATGAAATCAAGAATATGTGTGGTATGTTTAATTAACCGGTCACATTAATGTATAAGTGTACTACAACTTATACCCTAAGATACTAAGGGACATACCTATGTCCGCGAATGTGATAGCAAGTCACATCGTAACTTAAGCATTGGTGCTCATCGGTTTGGCAATAATCAATACAATTGAACAAAATGAATTATTCCATGTTAGGATCTTTGTACACGAAACAAGTGTGACGCATTATGTAAACTGAAATATATGGAGTACTCCTTGTCACATAACAATTGTACTAGGTAACATATGATACGAGAATATATTATACGAATCAGTGTAAGTAACATTATAAAGGAGTACTTGTACTCACCAAAGTACATTTCCCTGACTTAAATATTAAACTACCACCATCTACTACTACTTAATCATACTATATGTCAATAATAAAAATAAACCACTTATGTGATGTCCGAAAACCCTGCAGATTCACTAACAAACATGTAATTACCTTACTCCCGTCTCCTTCTCTCTCGCGTGTGTCTGTAGCCCAATCAACAGACCACCCATTTTTTTTTCAATCCTGCCCATGCAAACTACTCTCCCTGCTTTTCAAACAAATGCCCCCATTTTTCTCGCCAGTACGGGTGTCAGCAACTACTAAAATCCACTCAACTTTTTCACATCCTCCCATTTCCTCACGCCTGGTGCGAGTCCAGAGAACAAGCTTCCACATTCGTAACCTCTGAGCATGGTAAGTCCTTCTTCCTCTCTTACCATTTCCGGATCAGAGCTCAAAAATCCAGTTTCCTCTTTGGCGATTTATTTCCTTTTCACCCCCATTATAGCTCCAAACTCAATCATGTTTTCCCGTGCATGTCTGAAACGGGGATGTTACCGGTTGAGAAAACTGGAACAAGCACAAGATCATTAGCAAAGCGTCTTCAACTTCTCCCACCTGCAGCTCGTGTTTACATGTTCCGAAAATCTTAGTTTCCCCCTGTCCATTAGCGCAAGCCCTCCATTTCTCCTCGTGAATGCCCGAGTCTTGGATTTTTCGCCGGTCTTGAGAATCTGGTACATCACAATCCAACACCAAGGTAAATGTTACGGTTTATATATCTTCCATTCCTCCCACCTTGTCCTTGTTCTGTTTCTCTTCCGCCGAAAATCCTTGCTCAAGCCTTTCTTTTAATTCTCTGCAATTGTCAAGCCTGAACCTTGCATGTAAACCTACTGGTGGGTTCTCCGTAAAGCTCTGGACAAAGATCCTCTTCAAGAACTCCGGTGGGTAAGCGCAAGCAACCGAAATTGTTGTGAGTTAATTCCTTTCATTCGCGCTGTTGGTGTCCGAAAATCGTTTCTGATCTCCTTTATTATTCAACCTTTTTGCATGCATGAGTTCCACTTGGAAACTGCTCTATCTTGCGCCAAAATCGCCCAAAACCAGATCCAGGGCTATCTTGAAATCGAACCCAATGTGAGGCGGCCCCAAACTGTCGACTTTTCTGTGCCTTAGTTCCTTTCTATTTTAGAGCCTCTAAAAGCATCATGATCCGAAACTCTTGATTGTTCTTGACCGGCTATGTAGGGCCTTGTTTGTGGTGAATGCGACAGTTAAGGCTGAGAAGAAAACCCAGGGAGTAATCCCTCTCGAGGAAGGTAAGAAAAAAAAAGAAACATTTACCGAGAATCTTGGCAACCAGCCCTGGCTGTTTTACATCTGAAATGAAACACAAGCTTACCTTGGCATTTGATTCTGTCTAGGTGTGAAGTATGCCAAGAAATACCAGGAATTACCCAGGGAAAGCAGTCTCCAAACACCTAAGGTTGTAATCCGAACCCATACTATGCGTGCCCTTGTGTATGATTCTGTCTGAAGTTAGATAAACCTGATAACAACGTGCTGGGATATGCGGGTGTTGTGTAGTTAATTTACTGGTAAAAATGATGGTTTAAACACCTAGGTTAAGAAGGGTTAAACCGCGTTGATAATTACCTAAAACAGTTGAGATGGTCCATAGGTAATTAACAAACAAATACTAAGACAAAATCTGGTTGGGAACTGCTTAAATAACAGCAGGAAATTTGAACGTATCTGGTTTAAAACTTTGTTGCTTTCTAGTGTCTATTAGGGACGGATTTACTCTGGGTAAATGCTGCTGCATTAAATGACTAAGTGCCAGCTACTTTAGGGTTGAACAACAAGTTAAAAGGGTCTAGAGAAATTGGGACAAACAGCTAGCGAAAACTGGTGCAGAAGTTAGTCTAAAATCTGCAACTTTTCTTCTCTGTAAATGGAATTCAGGAACATGTTAAAGGTTGCATTGGCAAGTTAATAAGTTTTGAAACTTGCTAACATGTTAGACTAAGGTAAATAAGTTGGGACCGCTGGAGGAAACTAGTTAACATATTGGGGAGAGGAATAACAGAATTGGAATGCAGAATCGGAAGCTAATCCCAGTGCTACAGTTTCGGGTTGAGGGAAATGGAAATTCAGTAGCATTACTAGTGTGGTTCTGGGTTTTTGTTTGGGCTTAAAATCCTTGATTAAACATCTTACCTACATGTGTAATCAATAGGGAGAGAAGTTAGGAATCAGATCAGTGAAAAAAAAACATAATAGAGGAGATGACACTCGGTGGTGTTGCAGTTTTTTGCAGATTGTATCGGCTCTGTATAACCAGTTTTAAGGGAGTAAAAACATTTTTTGAGTCGTTTAAAGTTAAAACTCTCCTTATTACACATAGCTAGATGGGTAAAATTTTTTTTTTGGGGGGGGGGGGGGAATTGGGGACCAATTATTAACCAAAAAGAAAGCATGAAGAGGTGCTGGACAGAAATTAAGTTCTCAGTTCCTGCAGTGTAACAGCTTCAGTTTAACGGACTTAACAGTCTTGTTTTGGATTTGTTTTGGATTCAACATCTTGATAAAACACCTAATTAAGTAACTATGCAGTTTGGGAAAATAGGAAGACAAATTCTTGAACATAAAGGAGGACTAGAGAAGAAAAACACCGATTAGTGTTGCAGTCTTCTATAGTTTTTTTCGGTTTCAGCATATGAGAGTTTAAGGGAGTTATCAGTGGGGTTTTTGGAATGATCGTAAGCTTAAAAGCCTTGCTTAAACATGCGACTAAATGGTTAAACATGTTGGGAAAGAAGTAGAAGCCAGCTAATGAACTAAAAGACAGAGTGAGGAGGGGATATTCCGGTTTGGGCGTTTTCATTTTTTTTCTGCACCTTGCTGTTCAGTACAACGGATTTACCAGGAGGTGTATAGAGTGGCAACAACTCGATGATGAGTCTAACACATTTCTAAAGCACTTAACTGAGCCTTCCACAGGTTGAGGGAATTTACAAACTGTTTAGTGTCTCAAAGGGGTGGATTTAGATGGAGTGGTGCACACGGTTGTTTCACAGAAACCGTAACATGCCATCTTGGTGTAATCATTTCAGGAGTATTAAGGAGAGCTGTATTAGCATAACAATAAACCTATGATAAGTTTAGTGGATTAGGAGAAATTTGTCGTGAGTTGTTAAACAAAATAAGGAAGTAAAATCGGATGGATAATTAAGTTAGGTACTCATCACATGAGCGCCAAGGGAAGGGTAACGTCTGGGAAAGTGGGGTGTATAAGTTCATAAGAAAGTGGGTCCGCATGTGGAACTTTATTCAGGATAATCTAATACATTCAGGGCTTAAGAATACTCTAAAACATTGGTTAATGATAAGTCCTAGCTAATGTGTGAACCGACAATATAAAAGTCTTAGGATTAAGTAGTATCCCTAGTCACTTGGTACCAGTTCGGTTGTAAATGGTACAAAAAGAAGATAGTGAATTAAGACGTTAACCGAAATAGGAAGGGGGAATAAATGAATGGTATAAGTTAGTATATGAATTGGAATAAAATGAGGACTTAAGAATTTACCAGAGTTTAAACGTTAGTCCCTAAGCCTTAGGGGTGAGATTAATAATATGGGGGGGGGGGTCTAGGATTATAATAAGGTAAACTTGAGAAGAGTCTAGGACGAAAATGAAAGGGGTTAGAGAATTGAAGGGCCGAATGTGCACTAAAAAGGGAATGGATTGGAACTAAGACTAATTAAGGAAATCAAACCGAAAAATTTAAACAAGGTGGAACACAGAGAAGGTGTTTCAGCTTCTGTAACAAGTGCTCTCGGTATAAACGAATTACAGAGGTGGTAAAGAAGATGTAGTGGCTGATAATGAATCTACAACAATGCTATTATTCTAAACCAGTTAAGAGAAGCAGTGAAGAGAAGTGTAATACACCGGTTGGTGTGAGTTGAAGCCGGTACTAATGAGGGTTGAGGGTTCAGGTTAGGTTCTGTAAATATTGGATGAATGTGTCGGGGAGATAATACTAAGGCACTATGGAAGGATGTCACAAGAGTTTTAACTAATCAGTTAAGTCGAAACCAGTTAATAGCTAAGTACTTGGGTGTTGAAAACTTCACGAAATGTGATTAGGAATAATCTTAGAGAATATGGGAGGATCATATTGGGACAAGTCCGAGTTACCTTAAATGTTACTGGTTGGCTAAAACAATGGATCCAAACCAAACGGATAAAGTAGGTCAAACGTTGGTAACTATAATACCTAAGACTAGGCCAAACTTTATGAATAGAACTACGAACAATAACGCATGATCGAACGATCTAACCCGTTCGAAATCATTACAGGAGTGAGTCCCACGAGCAGCGGGGAACCCTTTGTGCAAGTATTGTGACAACTAATATAAGGTATGGACATGTGTGGTTCGTATGTTGCCGTGTTACACGGCTTGTTTGCTGTGTGCTCTGTGTAAAAAGACCATAAGATTAAAGCATGAAATTGGATTGTTTGCTTATCGTGTTATATGATTGCTATATCATTGTTGTATACTAGTGGCGCACACAAGTAGTTTAGTCCCTTCTCGTTTATGGAATTCGAGATGAAACACTGTGAACTATGAAAAACAAGAAAAATCCTATAAAGGGGAACTCCTCTCTAACCATGGAGGACGTACCATGACACCCACTATGGTGTCTGTTCATGAATTATAATGAAGAGCAAATCTCAATTGGTGGAACATGAGGATAACCCGGGAAGACAACATCTCGGGCCGCGCGGTATGGAATACTCGGGAGTTGGTATCTGCATCAGATCCTTCGCCCTTCTATGTGGAGCACATCCTGGAGTCTAGAGGTGACTCCGCTTTCTCACCCTGAGTGTCGGGAATGGGGAGTGACAAATTGGTGGAGCTTATCCTGGAGTCTAGAGGCGACTCCGCTTTCTCGGCGCATGACATCGGGAATGGGGACTAGCTATGGAGGAGACGTCCTCCAACGTGCGGTAACAAAGAAATCACAATTAATCTATAAAGAAGCAAAGAAAGATGGGCACCTATACTATATGGTCACGGGAACTAACCTACATCCCCAGACCTGGTGCAAGAAAAGAGAAAGAGAAGTACACATGGTGGAAACAAAGGAAAAAGAAATGAAAACACTCAACGTTGAATGATCCCACTGTGAGGGTCATCATTATTCAAATTCCCTAGTAAACTCTATTTGTGGTTACTTGCTTGAGGTGCTTGATGATATCTCTATGCTCGACATGTTGGGTGTTGCTATGTTGATGTTGTATATTGTGTGTTAATGTTTTACTATAGCATGCAATTTGGACTTAATCATATTCGACCAAGTAGTCGTGTGGCCCGACAACATACGGGCTACACACGTTCATACTCAGCGTTTGCTGAGTCCTTACACCCAATTTTTTCAGGTATTGTGCGGACGATAACAGAGCGTAGGCGGGATGGCTACCGTGGGGGTAGTCCATCAGGGCATAACTTTTGAATTGTGTAGTATGTTTAGTGTATGGGTTGTTACTAAACCGAGATGTAGTCCTCAGATTATGATTTGGTATTTTTATTGTAGACACTAGGTATATTGGAATTGTATCTTACATTGTATATGAACTTTGGTGAGGGCTGTTTCCAGTCATGCAGACCGTAACTTGGTGTTTGGTAGTTTGGTTGTGTCAACTGCGTGGGTGGTTGGCATCTGTAGCACCCGGATAATGTTGAGAATCCGCTGCGTAGTTAACCGTGATGTTGTTTAGGCGGACATTTTGTATTACTGGATGTTTATTCGGGGGTGTTACAGAAAGTGGTATCAGAGCGTAGTTACGCTCTGATGACTGGAACAGAAATACCGAGCTAGGAATTCTGAGATACGGGTAAAGGGTTGTGGGTAGTATGTGAGGTGCGTTAGTTAGGGTTCTTCCCCAGTAACTACTGGATACCTAACAGGCACCTACACCCAACCTCTACGTCCCTAGGGTCCATTTCAATCCAGAGAAAGAACGTCGGGAGAGGTAGAAAGCCTCCTCACACTCGGGAAAACCCGATCTGGCATCTACTTAAGGTTACACAATCTACCTGAGAAGAAAAAAAGACCATACTATACAATAGACGTTGCCAAAAGGATAATACCCGTAGAGGGACCAATTTTAGCGACAACTTGGGTCGACATGCTTAGCAGTCGATAGGACCCTACCTCACAAACAAAGAGGACTGAAATACCCAAAAATTTACAAAATAAATAAAGCTCAAATAAGCAATTAATTAACCAAGGATGGGATTGAGATTAAATTCTGCAATTTGAACACTTGAGAGGTTTAATTCTAGTAAGAATCTCAGAAAACAACGAAATAAGAGAATAGAGCTTGAGACGAAATTACACCATAAAATTGCTACAAACCATGGTACTAATAACACATAAACCAATGTTACACACTAAAATATGATGTGCGGGATATAATAACTCCCCTGCTTCTTCCTACATCTCCCTTCATTCAATTGGAATCGGTGGCCATAACTGGACATCCCTCCTTTTTCTACCACCGGTGAACAAGGAACATACATACATGCTTATCAACGTCTAATTTTTGATTCTTTCTGTTCCTCATTTCTTTCTACACAACAATCCGTCTCAACTTTAATTCGCACTTCTCGAAGATCAAAAACACATTGATTTAGACCATAAACAGGTCTCTTGAACTTATAAGTAACCAATATTATCAGGCACAAGTTGCCACCCTAACACAGCCCAACAGATAAAGAAATGGTAGCGAACTCGCCATATATTTCAACCATTCATCGAGTATCATGATCACGGAGATCAACTAAAGAAAAAATTGTACAACAGAAAATTAAATTCAATCATGGATGACACAGTCCAAAAGAGGAACTGTTAGAATACTAGCAAGCAATGTCGCTGATGGCTGAAGAATTCGGTTCTATAAGGATAAACCCCTTACATCGCTCTTTATCCTTCACTATGGCTAAGAGGGAGCTAATACGAAGCTTACTAATTAATACTGGAAAAACACTAAAATGAAAACTCAAGTACAAAATGCCATATTCAGGTGAGGTTTAGCTGAGTGTTCAAGACATGCATAAAACTTGCCCCGAGAGAATTTACACACGAAAGACTCAAAAATTTATTTCATTTGTAAATCTAACAACAGTCCAATTACAAGACCATTCAATGGGTTATTGGCCTAAGTTTTACTATAGCCTCGGTAAGATTGCCACAAAACTCTGAAATAACAATCCCCCTCCCTACAGCAGTTAAACAAAAACCATGACAGCAAGGAAGTCGACTTCGGGAACACCAGGCTTAGATGACCGTTAACAAGTGTCTAAACTCCTTAAATCTATACCAAAGTTTAGCGGAGATACCTCCAAACACTGACCTGCTGCAAAACTTCTCCAGCAGGGTCCCCAAACAAAAGATATGTACTTCATACATTTCAATCAGTGTACCAGCTGCTACCGTACACTGTATTACAGTGCTCTTCAATACCACCCTATAGATCTGACCTCTCTTGTATATGACAAAACAACAATATATGATGCTGCTATGTGGTATTATCTTTTCAAACACACTACATCCGAAGGACAAATGTTCTAAATAGATTTTGGGGAGCGGTCTCATTGAATCAGGAGAAGGTATGAAAATCACAATTATAATCAAAGGACCAGGGAGAAACTCCTGGTAAGATTTATAACGTAGCAAATATAACCTAGACAGATGTAGAGTCGGAGACTAAATTGAGGAACACTGGATAAGATTTAGCAAAATTATACATAAACAAATGTATATACATACGTATCAGGAAAGACTCAATATCAATACAACTCAGGGAGTAAATGAGATTCAATTAAAAGAAAGTCGTGAGTAGTAAATCATCATCAACCGACTTAAGTTAATGTTATAAGGTAACAACCGAAAATAAATATTGGGATCTCAGTGGTGATCATTCCTGAATACTTACCACTGGTGTGGTGGATACACACAAGAAATAAAAATGTGGAGGTAACAGAAGAGTTACAAAACCCAGAAAAGATTAAGATGGGAATCTGAATAAATAAACCAGATTTAACAAAACCCAGAAAAGATTAAGATGGGAATCTGAATAAATAAACCAGATTTAACAAAACCCATAAAAGATTAAGATGGGAATCTATCAACAAGAAAAATAATATATATATACATTTACAATTGGACTTTATAGATGGTCCATTCAAGAATTAAAATTTGTAATATGAAGTCAGATCGAAGTGGGCCTCAACGGCTAAACAAGATAAAATCAGCCAAATTAATTAGGAACTCAGACTCTGAATAGTTCCCACTTCACCAAATTCTTGTAGTAGATTCAAGCCCAGATTAGGAATGCATTAAAATTCGAATACCTATGAATAATTAGGTAATGAAATTTGGAAATTATAAACAAGATTAACAGACTTAATTGATGAATGAACCAATGGGTCAAGATAATTAAGAAATCATCTAGTAGATTCAGTACTAATTATTAAGTGTTGAGGATAATAGTAGGGATACGAGAATTTGGAAGTATACCATCGTATACCCAATTGACTAACACTAGAATTTATGAGACCACATGTACAAGTAAATGAACATGTACATATACATGTGGTATAAGGATTGAAATGGAAAGAACTGATAATACCAGGAGGATATAAATGTATGTACTAATATATCATTTAAATTATGGAGACCATCATATGGGGATATATATAATATAAATTAGGAGGATTATTGTAATTTAAAAATCGACCTTGGAACTTATGACACATGAGTAGGTATATATTGTATATACATGAACGAACGAATATATATAGTTAGAGAATTTAAACAAGTGATCTAAAGACTCGAACTTTAATACTAGTTCATAAACGAGTGGAATAGGAATTGAAATTGCTTGAATTGATTGGCTATAATTAATTGGACGTGCAATGTTGAACTGGACCCTGGCCAGGTCAAGCGACACTGCGCAGAAATTGGGGTGTAGAGGTAGCCCAACACTTACGCTGATCACGTCAGTGTTGGATGATTCTCGAAACCCCCTACAAGTGGACACATACCAACAAACAGGTGTCAAATTGTATGAATTTGGTTTGGTAAAGTGTGAAGGATGTAAAGACTTAAAATTGTAGGAAGAATGGTGTGATGTTACCAATAACCAAATAGCTGATACACAAGAAAAATAGACTACTAAAGTGAAATGCAAGACACTAGACCTTGCGACTAAAGAGAGCTAGTCGACAAACTGCTATTTGGTACAATCATAAGAACAATGATGATGATTAGGAAACTAAATATCCTATGTTAAACAATTTACAATCATAGAGACTTCTAACATATTAAATTGGGCAACCTTTAGACTTAAACTAAAGGAGGTCAACCAACAGTGTCGAGGCCATAATTGGGCTGGAAAATAAAGGTTACTTAAAGATGAAGAAAAGCCTAATTTGGCTGTACGCATCAAGGGAGAAAAAGGTAACAATGCTAGGAGAATAAACTAGCTAACTACAGATAATTATGATCAGTAATATCAACCAAACATGTTGTCGTAACAATGACACACTCGTAACATTGAAAAAAAACAGCAGGCACTAAACCATTACTACAAGCATATGTGAATATGAACCTAAAGGGCAACTAGGAAGAATAACTTAGACGCTTAAAACCGCACTAAAAGAATGAATATCCGACCACCAAAGAGCATGGATAGACAGATCACAAGCCACCAAAATCGTGCGTAAATTCAAATGCCCCACGACAGTCAAGAAGCCTTTATTCCTAAATGATAAAGATACAATTAAGCCATGCACCACCTTGGAAACATAGTGAGGGAAAACTAAACTGAAGGAAATAGGAGTCGCACAGCAGAAGCTGGTGGACCGTTTCTCACATCTTCTGGTTGATTACAAGTGACCTACCGGCCAATACCTTAGACCCAGAGAGGATAAACTTAATTCCGAAGTCTTTTGATATAGAAACTAAGCCACTAACATAGTTAAGACCTTTGATGGAATTACAATGTGAGCATGGGAACTAGAATGATCCTTGAGACTTAAACATCTTGAACCAACGTTCAAGGATGATATAGCGGGGATTACGTGGGTGTAATCCATTTTTTAGGGGGTAGGCGTGTTGCGTTTTTGCTGTGTTGGTTGTTTGATGTGTTGTTTTTGGATGCTGTACGTGTTTGAATAGGTATGGATTGGATGGATGCACCTTGGTTATGAATTATCTTTTGATTGCATATGAGTACAGTATATGAATATTACTGGTACATTGATATATGATTGAGAACTTGGTGAGGCCACAGTTGTGGCGCGGTGCTTATAAGCACGACTGGTGAAATAGAACTATGGAAATTGCGGGACATGATCCCTTGGTTAGTGAGAACGAATTCGGGACTTGATCCCTGGGAGTGACCAGAATACGAACATTAATTAACGAGACAAGACTTCGGGTCGAAGTCTCTTTAAGGGGGATAGGTTGAAACACCCATAATAATTAAAACACATGAAATCAAGAATATGTGGTATGTTTAATTAACCGGTCACATTAATGTATAAGTGTACTACAACTTATACCCTAAGATACTAAGGGACATACCTATGTCCGCGAATGTGATAGCAAGTCACATCGTAACTTAAGCATTGGTGCTCATCGGTTTGGCAATAATCAATACAATTGAACAAAATGAATTATTCCATGTTAGGATCTTTGTACACGAAACAAGTGTGACACATTATGCAAACTGAAATATATGGAGTACTCCTTGTCACATAACAATTGTACTAGGTAACATATGATACGAGAATATTTTATACGAATCAGTGTAAGTAACATTATAAAAGGAGTACTTGTACTCACCAAAGTACATTCCCTGACTTAAATATTAAACTAACCACCTATCTACTACTTAATCATACTATATGTCAATAATAAAAATAAAGCACTTATGTGATGTCCGAAAACCCTGCAGATTCACTAACAAACATGTAATTACCTACTCCCGTCTCCTTCTCGCGTGTGTCTGTAGCCCAATCAACAGACCACCATTTTTTTTCAATCCTGCCCATGCAAACTACTCTCCCTGCTTTTCAAACAAATGCCCCCGTTCTTCTCGCCAGTACGGGCGTCTGAAACTACTAAAATCCACTCAACTTTTTCACATCCTCCCATTTCCTCATGCCTGGTGCGAGTCCAGAGAACAAGCTTCCACATTCGTAACCTCTGAGCATGGTAAGTCCTTCTCCTCTCTTACCATTTCCGGATCAGAGCTCAAAAATTCCAGTTTCCTTTGGCGATTTATTTCCTTCTCACCCCCATCATAGCTCCAAACCTTCAATGTTTTCTCGTGCATGTCTGAAATGGGGATGTTCCGGTTGAGAAAACTGGAACAAGCACAAGATCAATTAGCAAAGCGTCTTCAACTTCTCCAGCCTGCAGCTCGATGTTTGCATGTTCCGAAAATCTTAGTTTCCCTCTGTCCATTGGCGCAAGCCCTCCATTTCTCCTCGTGCATGCCCGAGTCTTGGATTTTTCGTCGGTCTTGAGAATCTGGTACATCACAATCCAACACCAAGGTAAATGTTACGGTTTATATATCTTCCATTCCTCCCACCTTGTCCTTGTTCTGTTTCTGCCGAAAACCCTTGCTCAAGCCTTCTTTTTAATTCTCTACAATTGTCAAGCCTGAACCTTGCATGTAACCTACTGGTGGGTTCTCCGCAAAGCTCTGGACAAAGATCCTCTTCAAGAACTCCGGTGGGTAAGCGCAAGCAACCGAAATTGTTGTGAGTTAATTCCTTTCATTCGCGCTATTGGTGTCCGAAAATCGTTTCTGATCTCCTTTATTATTCAACCTTTTTGCATGCATGAGTTCCACTTGGAAACTGCCTCTGTCTTGCGCCAAAAATCGCCCAAAACCAGATCTAGGGCTATCTTGAAATCGAACCCAATGTGAGCCCCAAACCGTCGACTTTTCTGTGCCTTAGTTCCTTTCTGTTTTAGAGCCTATAAAAGCATCATTGATCCGAAACTCTTACTTGTTCTTGACCGGCTATGTAGGGCCTTGTTTGTGGTGAATGCGACAGCTAAGGCTGAGAAGAAAACCCAGGGAGTAATCCCTCCCGAGGAAGGTAAGAAAAAAAAGAAACATTTACCGAGAATCTTGGCAACCAGCCCTGGCTGTTTTACATCTGAAATGAAACACAAGCTTAACTTGGCATTTGATTCTGTCTAGGTGTGAAGTATGCCCATGAAATACCAGGAATTACCCAGGGAAAGCAGTCTCCAAACACCTAAGGTTGTAATCCGAACCCATACTATGCGTGCCCTGTGTATGATTCTGTCTGAAGTTAGATAAACCTGATAACAGCGTGCTGGAATATGCGGGTGTTGTGTAGTTAATTTACTGGTAAAAATGATGGTTTAAACACCTAGGTTAAGAAGGGTTAAACCGCGTTGATAATTACCTAAAACAGTTGAGATGGTCCATAGGTAATTAACAAACAAATACTAAGACAGAATCTGGTTGGGAACTGCTTAAATAACAGTAGGAAATTTGAACGTATCTGGTTTAATACTTTGTTGCTTCCTAGTGTCTATTAGGGATGGATTTACTCTGGGTAAATGCTGCTGCATTAAATGACTAAGTGCCAGCTACTTTAGGGTTGAACAACAAGTTAAAAGGGTCTAGAGAAATCAGGACAAACAGCTTGCGAAAACTGGTGCAGAAGTTAGTCTAAAATCTGCAACTTTCTTCTCTGTAAATGGAATTCAGGAACATGTTAAAGGTTGCATTGGCAAGTTAATAAGTTTTGAAACTTGCTAACATGTTAGACTAAGGTAAAAAGTTGGGACTGCTGGAGGAAACTAGTTAACATATTGGGGAGAGGAATAACAAAATTGGAATGCAGAATCGGAAGCTAATCCCAGTGCTACAGTTTCGGGTTCAGGGAAATGGAAATTCAGTAGCATTACTAGTGTGGTTCTGGGTTTTTGTTTGGGCATAAAATCCTTGATTAAACATCTTACCTACATGTGTAATCAATAAGGGAGAAGTTAGGAATCAGATCAGTGAAAAAAACAACATAATAGAGGAGATGACACTCGGTGGTGTTGTAGTTTTTTGCAGATTGTATCGGCTCTGTATAAACAGTTTTAAGGGAGTAAAAACATTTTTTTGAGTCGTTTAAAGTTAAAACTCTCCTTATTACACATAGCTAGATGGGTAAAAATTTGGGGGGGGGGGGGATTAGGGACCAATTATTAACCAAAAAGAAAGCATGAAGAGGTGCTGGATAGAAATTAAGTTCTCAGTTCCTGCAGTGTAACATCTTCACTTTAACGGACTTAACAGTCTTGTTTTAGGTTTGTTTTGGATTCAACATCTTGATAAAACACCAAATTAAGTAACTAGGCAGTTTGGGAAAATAGTAGGAAAATAAGACAAATTCTTGAACATAAAGGAGGACTAGAGAAGAAAAACACCGATTAGTGCTGCAGTCTTCTATAGTTTTTTTGGGTTTCAGCATATGAGAGTTTAAGGGAGTTATCAGTGGGGTTTTGGAATGATCGTAAGCTAAAAAGCCTTGCTTAAACATGCGACTAAATGGTTAAACATGTTGGGAAAGAAGTAGAAGCCAGCTAATGAACTAAAAGACAGAGTGAGGAGGGGATATTCCGGTATGGGCGTTTTCATTTTTTTTCTGCACCTTGCTGTTCAGTACAACGGATTTACCAGGAGGGTTATAGAGTGGCAACAACTCGATGATGAGTCTAACATTTTCTAAAGCACTTAACTGAGCCTTCCACAGGTTGAGGGAATTTACAAACTGTTTAGTGTCTCAAAGGGGTGGATTTAGATGGAGTGGTGCACACTGGTTGTTTCACAGAAACCGTAACATGCCATCTTGGTGTAATCAGTTTCAGGAGTATTATGGAGAGCTGTATTAGCATAACAATAAACCTATGATAAGTTTAGTGGATTAGGAGAAATAGTGTCGTGAGTTGTTACACAAAATAAGGAAGTAAAATCGGATGGATAATTAAGTTAGGTACCTCATCACATGAGTGCCAAGGGAAGGGGGAACAGTCTGGAAAGTGGGTCCACATGTGGATACTTTATTTCAGGATAATCTAACACATTCAGGTGCTTAAGAATACTCTAAAAATTGGTTAATGATAAGTCCCAGCTAATGTGTGAACCGACAATATAAAAGTCTTAGGATTAAGTAGTATCCCCTAGTCACTTGGTACCAGTTCGGTTGTAAATTGTACAAAGTACAAGAAGATAGTGAATTAAGACGTTAACCGAAATAGGAAGGGGGAATAAATGAATGGTATAAGTTAGTATATGAATTGGAATAAAATGAGGACTTAAGAATTTACCAGAGTTTAAACGTTAGTCCCTAAGCCTTAGGGGTGAGATTAATAATATGGGGGGGGGGGGGTCTAGGATTATAATAAGGTAAACTTGAGAAGAGTCTAGGACGAAAATGAAAGGGGTTAGAGAATTGAAGGGGCCGAATGTGCACTAAAAAGGGAATGGATTGGAACTAAGACTAATTAAGGAAATCAAACCGAAATTTAAACAAGGTGGAACACATAGAAGGTGTTTCAGCTTCTGTAACAAGTGCTCTCGGTATAAACGAATGACAGAGGTGGTAAAGAAGATATAGTGGCCTGATAATGAATCTACAACAATGCTATTGTGAGCCTCGATTTTTAAACCCTATCCTGTGTTGGTTAAAGCTGATTAGGATCTAACCGGGTTTAGGTCCACTTATAACCTAAGGTTAATAACTATGTCATATAACAATGATTATTAAAACCTAAGCTAGCTCACTGAAACTATTATGAGTCGCCACCTAATTTAACCTAGATCAAATTAGGAAAGGAGAGTTCGGGTTCGGGGGCTTGATATTCGACTTAATTAGGGTTCATTACTTTCATTACCCCTAGAAGTCGTTTTTCCATTACTTAGTTTAATTACGGCTTATTACGAGTCGTTTTAACCTAAGTGCGCGAGCTTCTGTTTTTTTTGTTTTTTAGCATTTTTTGACTGAAAATAAAAGTGAAAGTTGAAATTACCTAAACTAGGGTTTCGGAGGCAGAATTAGGTCTTGTCAAATTTTGTTCCGTCCGTAGCCACGAACCTAATGTCCGTAACCACGGACCCTAGTTAACCTATGTGAAAATAAAAGTCGAATTAAACAGAAAACAAAATTTGAAAAGTCCGGGGCCACGGACAGGACGTCCGTAGGCCCGGACATACTTTAGCAAAACCTAATTTTTTAAAATTTTAAAATCCCGTCGCCGTCCGTGGGTGTCCGTGGCCACAGACAACCCGTCCGTGGTCCCGGACCATAGGTCCGAGATCCCGGACCACCCACGGACAGGGGTTTTATGGTGGTTCCCGAAGGTGTTTTCGGCTCAAAATTTATGCACGTGTAGCCTGCTGAAAGATGTACAATTGTTAGTATTGAAAGATCACAGTTTGGAGTCGAATTATGTACAAAACGTGATAAACAAGTAACAAGGCCGAAGCAAAAGTAATTAGCTATACAGAAGCCAAAAAGGGTTGGTTTGAGCCCAAAATTTAACAGAGAGTTAATGAGGTTGTGGGGAGTTAGAAAAAGGAGTATAAACCTGTTTACCTTCAGATTCGTGGTGGTGTTTCTTCACGTCGGGAATCTTCAGGGGCCTCATTGACGGCGGATCCGGAAGAACTTCGAACCCAGCTTCTGACTCCTTGTTGTTCTTGATGTTCTTCACGTTTTGGTGCTGTTTTGGTGAGGTTTTGATGATGGATGATGTTGGGGAGTTGAAAAATGTGTTTGGTGTTGATTTTGGTGAGATTTCGGTGGTTTGATTGTGGCTCTGGGGTTCAAAACGTGAAGGGCAAGAGACGGCTGCCTTCTTTGAGAGTTTAGGGTTCTTGAGGTTCTGATTGATCATGGGATACGGCTCCTTATATAGGCTTCCTTAAAGATAGAAAAATCCGGTAAAAACCGAGATTTACCGACGTTTTAGCTCAAGGGCTTCCAAAAGGAATTTGATTATGAATTTCACACATGGGTAAAGGATGATATTTCTGATTTTTCTAAAGTGGAATCGAATTTTTGGATATTGGAATATTTTTAAATTCAATTTCTCGTCAGATTCAATCAGAAATTGCTAGAAAATTATTGGAAATTCGAAAATCAAAATTCCAACGCCATTATGCTTCAGATGTCATCCTCTATCATGGGTTAAAATTTCAAAGCATTTTGAATTGATTTGACCCTTATTTAGAGAGAGAGAGAGAAAGCCTATAGGGGGCTTAGGAGCCTTGAAAAATTACGAAAATGCCCCTGGAGATGACTAAGCTGTCCCTAGTACTCTGAAATGTGCCGATCGAACTGGGAACCCTCGGTACTAGCCTATTAGTAGAGACTCTCTTCCGGGGGGGTTGAATTTTGGGTATAACAGATTGCCCCCCGTCAACTAGACTTTGTAATGGAAATGAAAAGGCTAGTTGATGCTTGAGTGATACCCCAAAATTTTGGATCTTAAAAGACCACACGTGCAATCCGACAAGTTGCGTCGAGCTATTAAGGCGCTGACTACCTATGAGTAAAGTGGAAGGTGTGTCGAGCGGTTCTAAGGCGTCGACCACCTAAAGGTAATAATGAAGTAATGTCAGACTATTCTAAGGCGTTGACTACCTATAAGGATGATATGATGTCAAGCTATTCTAAGGCGTTGACTACCTATAATGAATGAGATGATGTCAAGCTATTCTAAGGTGTTGGCTACCTATAATGAATGAGATGATGTCAAGCTATTCTAAGGCGCTGGCTACATATAATGAATGAAGTGATGTCAAGCTATTCTGAGGCGTTGACTACCTATCAGTGATTGAAAATTGGTGTTGGGTCGAGTTCTTCTATTCGGGTGAGTTCTGCTGCTCTAGTGAGTTCTGCTGCTTGGTGAATCTGAATCTTTGGCTGAGAATCTGTATCTCTGAAGAGTCTGTACCTTCGGCTGAGAATCTGTATCCCTGAAGAATCTATACCTTCGGCTGAGAATCTGTACCTTCGGCTGAGAATCTGTATCCCTGAAGAATCTGTACCTGCGGCAGAATCTGTATCCCTGAAGAATCTGTACCCTCGGCTGAGAATCTATATCCCTGAAGAATCTGTACCTTCGGCTGAGAATCTGTATCCCTGAAGAATCTGTACCTTCGGCTGAGAATCTGTATCCCTGAAGAATCTGTACCTTCGGCTGAGAATCTGTATCCCTGAAGAATCTGTACCTTCGGCTGAGAATCTGTATCCTGAAGAATCTGTACCTTCGGCTGAGAATCTGTATCCCTGAAGAATCTATACCTTCGGCTGGGAATCTGTATCCTGAAGAATTTCTACCTTCGGCTGAGAATCTGTATCCCTGAATTGTGACGAGGAGTCTCGTACGAATAGATGCAATAGTAATGATGAAAGTTGATTATGAAGTGCCACACGTGGCAATGAGGATGTGCATGTCAAAATACGATCAAAGTGTATGTAGGAAAATTTGTCCAAACAAGAAATTGTTGTGAAAGAGGTGCCAAACGTGGCAGTGTTTGAAGAATATTATGTTTAATGAAAAGGAAAGTGAAATTTTCATTTCCTGACCATAGGACTTCGGACTTGTAATTTATCTCCTAGGAGATGAACATGCCATCGGTGGGGTATGGTGTATGATGTAAAGGTAAGGGCTTATGTGGGCCTGTGGTGTTGATGTGGAGGTAAGGGCTTATGCGGGCCGGTGGTGTGTGATGGTGGTGTTGATGTTGAGCTCTGGGTTCCAATTGGTGTTGTCATAGCAATTGTTGGAACAAAAATTGCCCCAGTATTTTTCCCTTAAGACAATCTGAGCTAGAGTTCATGGCAATCGATCGTTCCGATCGATTGCCCTAGTATTTTCTTTTATCAAATGTCCGAACGAGTCTCATCCTCAAGGGTCAGGGCTTATGTTGTTTATGTGGTGCTTCCTAACCTACACTCGGCGTGTTTGGTGCTTGCACTCGTTCCTCACCAACAGTCACAACTTCTAGACCATTGAATTCGATATTTGATGGATTTACGCATTTGATCTGTTACTTTCACGTGATTGGACACACAACTATCAAGTCGGAAGTCTTTAAAGCTTATAACGTGGCCACGGGTGTGATGAAGGACAACGGGACCATGGAGGGATATTTGAGGTATGTGGAGCTTAAGTGGGTGACCAAGCTGCAACTTGCGTCTTCTCTCAGATTCATCTTCCTTGTCTTGAAGTCGTCTAACTGCTTCATGTTGACGTTGTTTTTGAGCTTCTGGACTTGGACTTTTGAAGTTGTCCTTTACACCATTTCTCTTTTCGTCTTTTGGATTTCTTCGAGGCACTTCGGTTTTGCCTCTTTGTTTGATCCTTTCTTGACTTTGCCTTCGGGGTTCTTGTGTTTCCCGGTTTTGAGTTTTGAGAGCTATTTTGATGTGAGCTCTTTTGATCCCGTGTCACTTTGGGACCATTTGCGGATCACTTCGTCATGCTGATAGCGGCTTTGCTTCTCTGGACTGATGAAAACGTTATCTGAGAGTCAGGCTCCTCGCTTCCTTTGGTCACCGGTTGGTTATTCATCACGGGCTGGCTTGTTCTGTGGAGCTTTGCAACATCGAAAAGGGATATATGAAAGGCTCAGCGGGGGTGCCTAGGGTTTAATGTCAGGGTTTACAAGCTTTTAGCTATGTGGTGTTGTACCTAGGTGCTTCGTCATTCCTGATAGTTGTGTATCCGTTCGTTGTTACTTTTCGCAGGTCTAAGAGTAAATTTACAAATTATCTCCTTCGGTCGGAGTTATGCCGTTTACCTCACCTTTGAATGTGGTCTCACCAGAGTCGTGTAAAAATGACACGCTCGTTCACTCATGGTTTTTCTACTCAAGACACTCTCACGAGATTTTCACTCGGAAACTCGTTCGCACATTTAAACAAAAGATAAAAGATGACGAACTTAAAAGATTGCCCCCAGTATTGATTTTGGGGTTTGTGACAACAATTCAATAGATGTGGACCTTGAACCTCTTTTGGGTTGTGAGTTGTGTGTTTGGTTAGACATGTTCAAATTTTCAGAAACAAAATGCAAGTCTTGTATTCCATTGCATAGTCAGAAAATGATTACTTCGTGATCCTTGAAAGACGTAAGTGCTCTTTTTTTTAGTTTTTCGAATTAATGAATAATGCTTTGTACAAAAATTATGAAAATGGAACTATTTTTTATTCAACAAAAAGAATAATGTTGGAAATTACAAACTCAAGAAAACTACCGAAAATGATCAAGGGAACTAACTACTACAAAAGTTGAAAGACAACTAAACAAGAAAAGAAATGCATTTAATGAGAAAAACACTAAAAAACAACATTTCTGATGATGCTTGGGCACGCGTGCTCTGCGCTCTCCACCATGTTCTTAGAATTGGAGCCCTTGGTCAATTAGATCCTGGATTCTGTGTTGTAGGGCCCTGTAGTGGTCAGTGTCGTGACCGGGCAGCTGATGGAAGTGACAAATTGATTAAGATCCTTCCCCAAATGAGTAGTTCTTGGCCTCAGGGCGAGCGGTTGCATCGGATATCTTCCCCGAAGCTCTTCAAGTGCTTGTCTTGGTGTTCGACCGATGTCTGTAAACTCTCTCTGTCGAGAATTCCGTCGGGGTGGTTCTACTGTCCCAACGCTCCAACCAGGTCCTCTTGACTGTCGATCACTGTCTTCCTCATGTTGCCTGGTTCTCTTGCGGGTGCAGCTTTGGATGCAAGTTGCTGCTCCTGGTTGCCTAATCACTTTCCTGAGTTCTGTAGCAATTTCTTTGACATTCCCCTTCGATCCTCGGACCCTAATGGAGCCAACTTCAATGCACTAAAAAGGGTGTTGAGAAGCCTGTCCACTAACTCATCCTGAGCTTGACGTTCAGACTCGAGGGAAAGAGCCTTTGCTTTCAACTCTTCGATAACAGCAACATAGTTAGATTCCACGGCGTCCATGGCAGCACTATGCCTCTGCTCCATAGCTTCAATGGTGGCCATGTGCTTTTGTTCCAAAATTGCGAGCTGGGCTTCCATGTCGATTGGACCGCACGTAGGACTTGAGTCTACCTGTGTCCAAGGTGTCCATTATTAGCTTACAAAAGGAAGTGGGCTGAAACATGACGCTTTACAAGATAGATCGAAACAGACTTAGGCTGAAAGCAAGTGGGCCAGGATACCCAGAGAATTACGTGTCTGGGCTGGAGTATCTTTTAACTATGAACTGGAACTTGGATTGAAATCTAAACAGATGGCTTTGATTGGGCCTGAGAGGTGACACCTAGATCTAGGGTTTGGGGCTAGGGCCCGAATAAGAAGTCTACCTAGTCTAGAATGAACCCTTGGGCCGGAATGTGTTTGGGCCTGGAGTAAAGCACATGGGCTGGAATGGTCCCTAAATCAAAAATGGGCCTAACTTTCTTTGGGCCAGAGAAGATGGTTGCTAAGCAGAAAAAGATTTTTATTTTCAGAACTTGTGGTTATTTCAAGTTCAGGTGGATTTCTTTTTATGGCCTAGAACTGATTGGATAATTCAAATTGGGCCAGAAGAGAAATCACCTAAGTCTAAGCTTTTGGGCCGAAGCCTGAATGACTCACATATTAAACAAACAGGACCTCTAGGCCGCAAACAAGCGGAGCCGCCAATTCGGGTTGGGCTAGGTTAATGTAGGAGAAGTTCCTATCAATCTAGGCTGGGTAATGGGCTGATCATACAAGCAAACAAGGCCTAACACAAATTCAACATGTCCTCACTAGACGTTTAAATCAAACCGGGTATGGATCGATCCGGAGAGGTGCTTAGGGCATGGGCCCAGGTCACCTCAAAGGAATAGGGCTTGCACGCTATTCTCTTTGGGCTTCCCCACTTTTTTCACATCACCTGAAGGTGTGCGTCTACGGTCGGGTCTTTGACTGACCAAACAATGGGCTAGGTAAGGATACTGTCAGGAAAATGCTTGGGGCTAAAGCCCAGGTATTAAGGGGGTGTGGTTAGACGACACCCTCCTCTTTTCCCCCACTTATTCACATCACCTAAAAGGTGTGAGTCCCTGACAGGGGACCCTCAAACGGGTCCCGGGTAAAATCGGTTTGCATGGACCCTCGCTCTCACATGATGCAAAGGTGCAGAAATTAAAGTGCGCACAAAAGTAAACAAACAAAGTAATAAAGCCATAAATAAACATTTTCGAGTTCAGCCCTCTTTCTTAAAATTAAACAAGTTAAAATTAAGAGTTTGTCCCCAGCAGAGTCGCCAGTCTGTGAGCCTCGATTTTTAAACCCTATCCTGTGTTGGTTAAAGCTGATTAGGATCTAACCGGTTTTAGGTCCACTTGAACCTAACTTTATATACTATGTCATATAACAATGATTATTAAAACCTAAGCTAGCTCACTGGAACCTATTATGAGTCGCCACCTAATTTTAACCTAGATCAAATTAGGAAAGGAGTTCGGGTTCGGGGGCTTGATATTCGACTTAATTAGGGTTCAATTACTTTCATTACCCCTAGAAGTCGTTTTTCCTCTACTTGGTTAATTACGGCTTATTACGAGTCGTTTTAACCTAAGTGCGCGAGCTTCTGTTTTTTTTTAGCATTTTTTGACTGAAAATAAAAGTGAAAGTTGAAATTACCTAAACTAGGGTTTCGGAGGTAAGAATTAGGTCAAATTTTGTTTCCGTCCGTAGCCACGGACCTAATGTCCGTAACCACGGACCATAGTTAACCTATGTGAAAATAAAAGTCGAATTAAACAGAAACAAAAATTTGAAAAGTTCGGGGCCACGGACAGGACGTCCGTAGGCCCGGACATACTTTAGCAAACCTAAATTTTTAAAATTTTAAATCCCGCCGCCGTCTGTGGGTGTCCGAGGCCACGGACAACCCATCCGTGGTCCCGGACCATAGGTTCGAGATCCCGGACCACCCACGGAACAGGGGTTTTATGGTGGTTCCCGAAGGTGTTTTCGGCTCAAAATTTATGCACGTGTAGCCTGAAAGATGTACAATATGTTAGTAATTGAAAGATCACAGTTTGAGTCGAATTATGTACGAAACGTGATAAACAAGTAACAAGGCAAAAGCAAAAGTAATTAGCTATACAGAAGCCAAAAAGGGTTGGTTTGAGCCCAAAATTTACAGAGGTTAATGAGGTTGTGGGGAGTTAGAAAAGTAGAGTTATAACCCGTTTTACCTTCAGATTCGTGGTGTTTCTTCACGTCGGGAATCTTCGGAGGCTCGTTGAGGGGATCGTTGACGCGAATCAGAAGAACTTCGAACCCAGCTTCTGACTCCTTGTTGTTCTTGATGTTCTTCACGTTTTGGTGCTGTTTTGGTGAGGATTTGATGATGGATGATGTTGTGGGAGTTGAAAAATGTGTTTTGGTGTTGATTTTTGGTGAGATTTCGGTGTTTGATTGTGGCTCTGGGGTTCAAAACGTGAAGAGCCAGAGACGGCTGCCTTCTTTGAGAGTCTAGGGTTGCTTGAGGTTCTGATTTGATCATGGGATAAGGTTCCTTATATAGCTTTCCTTAAAGATAGAAAAATCCGTGGGTAAAAACCGAGATTTACCAACGTTTTAGCTCAAGGGCTTCCAAAAGGAATTTGATTATGAAATTTCACACATGGGTAAAGGATGATATTTCTGATTTTCTAAAGTGGAATCGAATTTTTTGGATATTGGAATATTTTTAATTCAATTTCTCGTTAGATTCAATCAGAAATTGCTAGAAAATTATTGGAAATTCGAAAAACCAAAATTCCAACGCCATTATGCTTCAGATGTCATCCTCTATCATGGGTTAAATTTCAAAGCATTTTGAATTGATTTGACCCTTATTTGGAGGAGAGAGAAAGCATATAGGGGGCTTAGGAGCCTTGAAAAATTACAAAAATGCCCCTGGAGATGACTAAACAGTCCCTAGTACTCTGAAATGTGCCGATCGAACTGGGATCCCTCGCTACTAGCCTATTAGTAGAGACTCTCTTCCGGGGGGGTTGAAATTTTGGGTATAACAGCTACTATTCTAAACCAGTTAAGAGAAGCAGTGAGAGATGTGTAATACACCGGTTGGTGTGAGTTGAAGCCGGTACTAATGAGGGTTGAGGGTTCAGGTTATGGTTCTGTAAATATTGGATGAATGTGTCGGGAGATAATACTAAGGCACTATGGAAGGATGTCACAAGAGTTTTAACAAATCAGTTAAGTCGAAACCAGTTAATAGCTAAGTACTTGGGTGTTGAAAACTTCACGAAATGTGATTAGGAATAATCTTAGAGAATACGGGAGGATCATATTGGGACAAGTCCGAGTTACCTTAAATGTTACTGGTTGGCTAAAACAATAGATCCAAACCAAACGGATAAAGTAGGTCAAACGTTGGTAACTATAATACCTAAGACTAGGCCAAACTTTATGAATAGAACTACGAACAATAACGCATGATCGAACGATCTAACCCGTTCGAATAATCATTACAGGAGTGAGTCCCACCAGCAGCGGGGAACCCTTTGTGCAAGTATCTGTGACAACTAATATAAGGTATGGACATGTGTGGTTCGTATGTTTGCCGTGTTACACGGCTTGTTTGCTGTGTGCTCTGTGTGAAATAGACCATAAGATTAAAGCATGAAATGGGAATGTTTGCTTATCGTGTTATATGATTGCTATATCATTGTTGTATACTAGTGGCACACACACAGTAGTTTAGTCCCTTCTCGTTTATGGAATTTGAGATGAAACACTGTGAACTATGAAAACAAAGAAAAATCCTATAAAGGGGAACTCCTCTCTAACCATGGAGGACGTACCATGACACCCACTATAATGTCTGTTCATGAATTATAATGAAGAGCAAATCTCAATTGGTGGAACATGAGGATAACCCGGGAAGACAACATCTCGGGCCGCGCGGTATGGAATACTCGGGAGTTGGTATCTGCATCTGATCCTTCGCCCTTCTATGTGGAGCACATCCTGGAGTCTAGAGGTGACTCCGCTTTCTCGACCCTGAGTGTCGGGAATGGGGGAGTGACAAATTGGTGGAGCTTATCCTGGAGTCTAGAGGCGACTCCGCTTCTCGTCTCGTCGCATGACGTCGGGAATGGGGATAGCTATGGAGGAGACGTCCTCCAACGTGCGGTAACAAAAGAACTCACAATTATCTATAAAGAAGCAAAGAAAGATGGGAACCTATACTATATGGTCACGGGAACTAACCTACATCCCCAGACCTGGTGCAAGAAAAGAGAAAGAGAAGTACACATGGTGGAAACAAAGGAAAAAGAAATGAAAACACTCAACGTTGAATGGTCCCACTGTGAGGGTCATCATTATTCAAATTCCCTTGTAAACTCTATTTGTGGTTACTTGCTTGAGGTGCTTGATGATATCTCTATGCTCGACATGTTGGGTGTTGCTATGTTGATGTTGTATATTGTGTGTTAATGTTTTACTATAGCATGCAATTTGGACTTAATCATATTCGACCAAGTAGTCGTGTGGCCCGACAACATACGGGCTACACACGTTCATACTCAGCGTTTTGCTGAGTCCTTTACACCCAATTTTTTTCAGGTATTGTGATGGACGATAACGGAGCGTAGGCGGGATGGCTACCATGGGAGTAGTCCATTAAGGCATAACTTTTGAATTGTGTAGTATGTTAGTGTATGGGTTGTTACTAAACCCGAGATGTAGTCCTCAGATTATGATTTGGTATTTTTATTGTAGACACTCGGTATTTGGAATTTTATCTTACATTGTATATGAACTTTGGTGAGGGCTGTTTCCAGTCATGCAGATCGTAACTTGTGTTGGTAGTTTGGTTGTGTCAACCGCGTGGGTGGTTGACATCTGTAGCACCCGGATAATGTTGAGAATCCGCTGCGTAGTTAACCGTGATGTTGTTTAGGCGCGACGTTTGTATTACTGGATGTTTATTCGGGGTGTTGCAGAAAGTGGTATCAGAGCGTAGTTACGCTCTGATGACTGGAACAAAATACCGAGCTAGGAATTCTGAGATCCGTGTAAAGGTTGTGGGTAGTATGTGAGGCGCGTTAGTTAGGGTTCTTCCCTAGTAATATTGGATACCTAACAGACACCTACACCCAACCTCTACGTCCCTAGGGTCCATTTCAAGAATCCAGAGAAAGAACGTCGGAGAGGTAGAAAGCCTCCTCACACTCGGGAAAACCCGATCTGGCATCTACTTAAGGTTACACAATCTACCTGAGAAGAAAAAGACCATACTATACAATAGACGTTGCCAAAAGGATAATACCCGTAGAGGGACCAATTTTAGCGACAACTTGGGTCGACATGCTTAGCAGTCGATAGGACCCTACCTCACAAACAAAGAGGACCGAAATATCCAAAAATTTACAAAATAAATAAAGCTCAAATAAGCAATTAATTAAACCAAGGATGTGATTGAGATAAATTCTGCAATTTGAACACTTGAGAGGTTAATTCTAGTAAGAATCTCAGAAAACAGCGAAATAAGAGAATAGAGCTCGAGACGAAATTACACCATAAAATTGCTACAAACCATGGTACTTAATAACACATAAACCAATGTTACACACTAAAATATGATGTGCGGGATATAATAACTCCCCTGCTTCTTCCTACATCTCCCTTCATTCAATTGGAACCGGTGGCCGTAACTGGACATCCCTCCTTTTTCTACCACCGGTGAACAAGGAACATACATACATGCTTATCAACGTCTAATTTTGATTCTTTCCGTTCCTCATTTCTTCCTGCACAACAATCCTTCTCAACTTTAATTCGCACTCCTCGAAGATCAAAAACACATTGATATAGACCATAAACAGGTCTCTTGAACTTTATAAGTAACCAATATTATCAGGCACAAGTTGCCACCATAACACAACCCAACAGATAAAGAAATGGTAGCGAACTCGCCATTATATTTCAACCATTCATCGAGTATCATGATCACGGAGATCAACTAAAGAAAAAATTGTACAACAGAAAATTAAATCTCAATCATGGATGAACACAGTCCAAAAGAGGAACTGTTAGAATACTAGCAAGCAATGTCGCTGATGGCTGAAGAATTCGGTTCTATAATGGATAAACCCTTACATCGTCTGTTATCCTTCACTATGGCTAAGAGGGAGCTAATACGAAGCCTTACTAATTAATACTATGAAAACATAAAATGAAAACTCAAGTACAAAAAAAGGGGGTTATGCTCACAAGATTACATACCAAAGAGCACCTAGTGCCATATTCAGGTGAGGTTTAGCTGAGTGTTCAAGACATGCATAAAACTTGCCCCGAGAGACTTACACACGAAAGACTCAAAATTTATTTCATTTGTAAATCTAACAACAGTCCAATACAAGACCATTCAATGGGTTATTGGCCTATGTTTTACTATAGCCTCGGTAAGATTGCCACAAAAAACTGAAATAACAATCCCCCTCCCTACAGTAGATAAACAATAACCATGACAGCAAGGAAGTCGACTTCGGGAACACCAGGTGAAATACCCCAAACTTAGATATGGTTTTTAAGTGATAAACTAAGTTATAAGGAGGCTAAATACGGCCTTAGAAACATAAGAAACATTTCTAATCAAAGAAAACATAAGGAAACACCAAAAGAGCAGTTTAAGCAAAAACATGCTCTAAGCTTGGAGAGACTTGGGTGAGTACCAAATATTGTTCTAAGACCTTAGTAATATCCTAATGGTCATTTTAAATCAATTACCAAAGAAAACCAAGCTTGAAAACAAGTTTAAAACACAAAATGTGCTTTAAGGACTCTTAAAGCACATTTTTGAAAATTGTCTTGTAAATGGGTTTTGAGTGGCTAAATGTCCATCATTACTCTTTAATTAACATGTGTACTAATTAGTATCACATTAGGAAGTCTAAATCAATGGGAAATCAAAAATTTCACAAATATGTGCCTTGGTTAGTGAATAGTAACCAAATAGTGCCTAGTTTAGTCTTTAAGCAATTAAGTCTAATTAATTGGTCAAACAAGACCATGACCAGCCTAATTAATAAAGGGGGCCGGTTTTCTAAGGTTTGTGACTCACCATGAGTAGCCAAATGATATAGAAAAGAAGAGGGAAAAGTAAGGAGTTACTATTTACTTTAAGAAAACAAATATCTCACTTTACTTACCTCTTCCTCATCTCTTCATTCTCCATCTTCTCCACCGGTTTCTTTGCTCTCTTCCTTCTCTCTCACGTAAAGCTCAACCTCCATGCTAGCTCTATCTAGCTTTGATCACTTTGCTCATTTTAGCTCCAAACAAAAACAAATTACATATTCCTCTTAGTTAGCTTAAGCTCTCTCTTTTATCTTTTCAAAACTTCAAGAGCTTTGATTTGGTGCCAAGCCAAACCACCATTAGAGGAGGAAATTCAAGTTTGGAGACTCCATTGGCTTCTCCATTCTCTTAAGGTAAAGAAAGTGTAAGAAAATCTAGGTTTCCATCACTTTTCTTCATAACCGAAAATACATGCTCATGAGGCTTCATTTTAATGCCTTGTTCTAGCTTGTTTTCTACTCTCCAAAGGATAGAGGAGGTCCTTCTTGCTTCATATCCAAGATTTTCTTGAGAAACCAAGGTAAAACAATCACCTAATACCTTAAAGCACATTTTAACCTAGGGTTTGTTCTTAGGGTTAATGTATTATCTAGTACTCATTGGAGTCATTGGATATTGGTTAGAACATTGGCAAGGAGATACATATTGGTGACCGAGATTGAGCAAGGAAAAACCTAAGGGAGAAAGTTTGTAAAGCTTGTAAAAGAACAAGGTAAATTACTTACCTTAAGGTGTTTTATTGTTTAAGGGAATGGGATTTAGATTGTGATGAGCTAGTGTAGAGTTTACGTTAGAAAAGAGCTACCTATGACCTAGGAGAAACAATGATCATGTTTGTGAACTTGTGATTAAGGAGCCAATGAGAAAAGAGATAGTTAAAGAATATCAAGGTGAATTGCAAGAAGCATTTTATTTCAATGGGAGCCTTGTTGTGTGTATTCACAGGTTAAAGGCAAATATATGTGGAAATTCAGTGGTTAAGATTATGTCATTTAAGGGCCTAAGTGCCAAGCATTTAAGTTTATACACTATGTAATGATGTGGTGTAGTTTGTTTTGTATGTAAATTGTGTGTTAAGGTGTTGTGATGAGAATTTGAGTGATATTGGGTGTTTGATGGTGAAAAGCCAAGTGTTTGGGTGCAACAATATACTAGAGAACCCATGGCAAAATTTAGTGAAGAACTAAGTGTGTTAAGGTGTTCTAAGGAAATTCCATGACTAAGGAAGTACTAGGAAGTTTAGAGGTTGTCTTGATGAAAAAGGGGTGAGATTAAGGTGTTTTAATGAGTTATAATGACTTAGGCATCACTATGAAGGATTTAGGAATCAAGAGAATGTACTGAGTATTTAGGACTTAGGCAAATGTTGGTAAACAACTATGAAGGAAATAATGTGTTGATGGATGGAAGCATAAGCTGGTTAAGGAACTTTAAGTGAATGCATAAAGAGTTTTAGATGGTGGAAGATGCTTGGGAGATGATGTTATAGTGGTGAGGTGAGGGCAGCATTGGCATAGTGGTTACATTAGGTATGAACCACCACCTAGAGATCCTAGGGAAAATATTACAAGTGTTGGCATGATTACAAGGAAAATGCATAATGATTAAAGTGGATGTTGGTGAGTGATTTAAAGTGTTTAGTGGTTGGCTTAAGGTGTATTTGAGGTGCCCAAATGAGGGTTAGAACATATTAGGATATAGGAGGAGAAGTTTGGAGTAAATGGGAATTAGAAACAAGGTTCTGGAGCCGACCGACCTTAGGGACCGGACTGCTGAAGTGGGATTCCACCGCACGTACTAACCAAATGGCAAGCGGATAGTACATGCTACCTTCGGAGAGAGCAGGTGGGGCTCTCTCCGACCGAATCCCCTTCCGACTCCAACAGACAGACCCTTGCGACCAGAGAGAGATACTTCCGACAGACTGAGAGTCACTCGTCTCCGAAGCAGAGCAAGACCCCTCCGAGAGACTAAGGAGTAATTAATCAGGGAAAAGTTGTACGAAAGCCTTGAATGTTTGAGAATATTCTAGAAAGGTGTAGGCCCACAAAAACGGTTATACACTACAGAGGAGCCTATAAATAAGAACATAAGTTATGTAATTGGACACGCTTTTATCAATACAATACTTGGAGTTCTCTTTGCAATCTCGGTCTGAGTGTGAGTTCCTTACAGTTTCATTTGGCGCCGTCTGTGGGAACGGAACGTCGAAAGACAACCACGATCCGATCCACAAGAGTCACGTTTCTTGTTCGACCATGGCACCACGCTCAAGCAAGGGGAAGGGGAAGATGGCTGCGACTGGGAAAGCTCGTTCTCAAAGGAAGACCTCACCGATCTGATGAGGAGTTTTACGCAAGAAGTTAATGAGAAGATGGCTGAGAACAATGAGCGATTCCAATAGGAGCTGGCAGATAGAGATCTGGAGGAGCACCAGAAGAAGATCAGTGAAATGGCGAGTGTAATCGAGAATCTGAAATCAAAAAGCGGATCAAAGAGTGAAGAAAGCCGGAAAGAGAAGTCACACCGCGAAAGATGTAGAGGAGGACCTCGTCGACATGTCGCTGTATCCCTTCACCGAAAATATCCGGAAAGCGAAGCTTCCACCGTTCTTTGTCGCTCCGGCAATAGAAAAGTACGACGGAACCGGAGATCCCGCTCAACACATCAAGAAGTTCATCTTCGCAATGAACACTCAAGGAATCAGTTCCCAGGCACTCTGCAATTTGTTTCCGGGGACACTACTAAAAGAGCTCTAAATTGGATCTCCTCTCGAAACCTCAATCCATCTCGAGCTTCAAGCAACTTACAGAGGAATTCCAACTTTACTTTGCAGCAAGTAAAAAGATCCCCAGAAAGATACGATCGAACTGATGGACGTTAGGCAGAAAAAGGGAGAGACGGTGAAAGAATACAGCGAACGCTTCCATAAGCAAGTGGCTGAAATAGATGATGTGGATGAGAAGATACTGGTGAAAGCTTTCGGAAATGGATTGGCAAATCCAAGGCTGGCAGGGAAATTGCTACCAAGGCACCACAACTCACGGAGAGTTAGCAGAAATGCTGACAAGATTTCTTGAAATCAGAGATTGCGGAAAATAAGGAGGAGAGTTGGCCAATAGTTTCAGGATGCCTAACGAGAAGAAAAAGGGAGAGGAGCGTCGTCTGTTGCTGCGCGCGAGTTATGGGGAGACATCTTGCTTCGAAACCTTGGGGAGCAAGGTACAGGGCCGTACGGGAAGGATCCAATCGTGCCTTCCATACTGGGGTAAGACGTAAGACGACATAGGAGCAAAAGTTATTTCTATCGCTCCAGGAAGGTACGCAGCTGCAGTAAGGGAGGGCTATCTTCCGCCTCCGAAGAAGCCTGCCTCAGGTGAGAGTACATTGGCGTTTTGTGAATTTCACGGACACTACAGCCACAGAACGACCAATTGTGTAACATTATCGAAAGAACTGAACAAAATCGATGAGCAAAAGAGGAAACAAGAAAAGCAGAGACAGGAAGTCCCCAAACAGCAAAAGAATAACAGCGACTACCAAAACCGATCTCGTTACGGGCATAACGGGGGTGGCATGAGGAATGAGGATCACCCCGAGCTAGACCATAGCAAATCTTTCGATTTCGGAGTCATAACTGGTTTATTCTCAGAAAAGGGGCCGTTCACGGCAAAAGAAAAGAAAAGACACGTACACGAAGTCCATGAGAAGCTAGGAGAAGAAAGTCCAAAAAAGGGAACCCTTACCACCTATCTACTTCACGGAGGAAGACGAGGAGGGAGTCTACTACCCCCACAATGATCCCCTCGTCATTCGAGCTCAAATCAATGATAGGATGGTGGGAAACATCCTTGTCGACAGCGGAGCGGGAGCAAACGTGATCTCCTTAGCGGCGTTCCGGAAACTGGAAATCCCGGATGAAAAGGTCAAGCCGTTTACTGCTACTTTCGGAGGGTTCATTGGAGGGATCACGGCTCAGGCCAGCGGGAGTGTCGATGTCACAATGACATTAGGCCAAAAGGATGATCGGAGAACAGAAAAAATAACCTTATATATCATGCGAGACCTGTCCGGGTACAATGTCTACTTGGGGCGACCCGGGATCAATGCTTTCGGAGCTGTCTGTAGCACCTACTATCTCAAGCTCAAATACTTGACAAGGGGCGGAAGGCTGGTGTCCATCCCCGGAAGCCAGAAGACAGCAAGGGTGTGCGAAGTTCGGATTACCGAGGACTTTCCGGAGGAGGATGTAGTCAAAGAAGTCGGCTCCAGTCGAGAGTACGAAGAAGGAGAGGCCAGGGCACGGATGCCTGGAGAAGCCTCCGAAGGCAGTAGTACCGGCGGAACAGCCAAAAGAGGTACCCCTGAACACCGATCCTTCTAAATTTTTCAAAATTGGAAATGCTTTTCACCATGATGAGCAGATTCGCTTAATGAGATTTTTGGAAAAAAGAAGAAAGACATTCGCCTGGAGCCCAAAGGACATGCCCGGAGTGGACGCCAGCGTTATCCAGCATAACTTGAACGTCGATCCGAAGTTTCCTGCCATCCGACAGAGGAAGAGGATCATAGGAAGAGAAAGGGACGAGGCTGCACGGACGGAGGTCGAAAGGCTGCTGGAGGCCGGCTTTATTAGAAAAGTTTTCTATCCAAAGTGGCTATCAAATGTAGTTTTGGTTAAAAAAGCAAACGGAAAATGGAGGATGTGCGTGGATTTCACGGATTTGAATAAAGCTTGTCCAAAAGATTTCTATCCTTTACCTTCCATAGATAAACTTGTAGCGGCAACAGCACAGAGTAGCGTGATGAGCTTTTTAGATGCGTTCTCTGGATATAACCAAATAATGATGAACAAAAATGACCAAGAGAAAACATCTTTTGTCACCTCAACTGGTATTTTTTGCTACAAGGTCATGCCGTTTGGATTAAAAATGCGGGAGCAACCTTCCAGCGAATGATTGACGAGGTATTCCGGGATCAGTTGTCTCGAAATGTGGAGGCATATGTGGATGATATAGTAGTAAGAAGTGATTCTATAGCCCAGCACATGAAAGACCTTGAGGAAACCTTCAATACCCTGGATAAATACAAAATCAAGTTAAATCCTGAAAAATGCGTCTTCGGAGTCACTCGAGGAAAGTTTTTGGGATTTATAGTCGGACAGAGAGGGATTGAGGTTGATCCGGAGAAAACCCAAGCAGTCCTCAACCTTCCGCACCAAGAAACATTAAAGACGTACAAGCCCTGAATGGAAGGCTCACTGCTTTAAGTAGATTTTGCTCCAAGCTCCAGGAAAAATCTATTCCATTTTTTAATACTCTCCGGAAAAATAAAAAATTCCAGTGGGATGCGGAGTGTATAGATGCCTTCGAACAAATCAAGAAAATGCTTCAGGAGCTTCCAAAGCTCGGCGTTCCGACACCAGGACAGGATTTATTCTTATATTTATCGGTCTCGGAATGGGCGGCGGTGGCAGCAGTCTTAGTCATGGAGGAGGAAAAGAAGGAAATCCCAGTCTATTTTACCGGAAAAATCCTAACCGCTGCGGAGACAAGATATTCCAATATCGAGAAAGTTTTGTTTGCTCTGTAATCGCATCCAGAAAACTGAAGCCATACTTCCAGTCGCACCGAATCACCGTCCGAACTAATTGGCCCTTAAAACAAATCACCAATAACCCGAACGCCTCCGGAAGGATGATTACTTGGACGGTGGAGCTTACTCAATTTGAAATCCATTATGTTCCTCGGACAGCAATAAAAGCTCAAGCCCTGGTTGATTTTATCACCGAGGCAAGTTTCTTCTGTCAAGAAGAACGGGAAGTCCCGTATAAGATGTGGGTGGATGGAGCTAGATGTAAAACTGGTGCGGGAGTTGGGGTTGTGATCCAGACTCCTGATGGAAGGAAAATGAATCATGCTATAAGGTTGGAATTCGAAGTAACAAACAATGAAGCAGAATACGAGGCGTTAGTACAAGGACTGGAAATAGCCTGTGCTCTGGGGTGTGGTGGAGCTGGAAGTACAATCTGATTCCTTGCTTGTGGCAAGACAAAGTGAGAACATCGAAACAAAGGAGGAAAAATTGAAACTGTACTTAATAAAAGTACAGGATCTAAGGGCAAGGTTTTCAAAATGCAATCTCCGACATATATCCAGAGACCAAAACTCGGAAGCCGATGTACTGGCTAAATTAGCAAGTATAGCGGAAGGAATTCCGGAGGAAGTACAGCTACAACTACAGAAACTCCCGAGTATAGGAGAGACGGAGACAATGGCAGTTGAAATAACCGATTTAAGCGAATCATGGATGACTCCCATTATCCGGTATATCCAGCAAGGGACACTTCCAGAGGAAGAAAAAGAAGCCAAAACAATAAAAAGAAGGGCAGCATCGTTCTTTTTCGAAAACGGCCAACTGTATAAGCGATCTTTTGGCAGACCATCGATGAAGTGTTTGACGGAGAGTCAAGGGCTAGAGCTTGTCACCGAAGTCCATGATGGGGTGTGCGGCAACCACCAAGGAGGAAGGGCAATAATGCATAAAATATTAAGGATGGGCTACTTTTGGCCGACAATCCAGAAGATGTGCGGAGACTATGTCAAAAAATGCGTACAGTGCCAGTTACATGGTCCAAAAGTTGGAAACCCGCCTGCGGAGATGAAATCTATCACCTCCCCGATCCCTTTTGCGAAATGGGGATTAGATATCGTCGGTCCATTTCCAGAGGCATCCCCCGGAAGGTATAGATACTTATATGTGGCGGTAGACTACTTCACCAAGTGGGTGGAGGCTCTTCCGGTAGTAAACATAACTGCGCGAAAGACAGAGGAGTTTGTTTGGAAGAACGTCGTGTGTCGGTTTGGAATACCAAGGGTAATCATAACGGACAACGGTGCGCAGTTCAATTGCAAGAGCTTTAAGGATTTTTGCGAAGAATGGAAGATTGACCTGAGGTTTGCCTCTGTAGCTCATCCACAAGCAAATGGCCAGGTGGAAAATACAAATGGACAAATCGTAAAAGCTCTGAGAAGGAAGTTGGAAGGGAAAAAAGGAAGGTGGGCGGAGGTTCTACCACAGGTCCTATGGGCTAACAGGACGACTGTCAAGGGGCCAACCGGAGAAACCCCTTACAGATTGACGTACGGTCTGGAGGCGGTGGTACCCGCAGAAATCATGATACCGTCGAAAAGGATTGAAGGGTACAAGGAAGAAGAGAACGATGAGGGCATCCGAGATGAGTTGGATGTCTTGGATGAAAAACGAATGATCGCCGACCTAAGAAATCAAAATGACAAGTTGAGAATCGAACGACATTTCAATAAAAGGGTAAGGGAACGGTCCTTCTCCGCAGGTGACTTGGTACTACGGGAAGTAAAACAGCCAGCGAAATTGCAACCTCAGTGGGAAGGCCCATACATCGTTCAAGCTAAGACTGACCGGGCATCTTATAGGCTCCGAAACATGGACGGGGTGATTTACCACATTCCTGGCACGCAGAATGCCTCAAGAAATTCTATGTTTAATATCTTTTTTCAACTGCAGGTTAATGAGTTGTTTGGTAAAAAGCACAGGAATAATTTCATACAGATGTCCGACGATCTCGCAAATGGTGGCAATAAATGAGTTGTTTCGTTGCGAATATTCTTTTATCACTCGGAGTTTGCAAAAACTTTTTTCAGAGGATTGATCACCCTTTGGTCTTCAAAAAAATATATTTTAAAACAGTTTCTGATTATTGTTTGGTTTACTTAAAACCAAGACCAGCGAGTCTTGAGAAAAGAAAAGAAAGACAAAGAATGTATCCGACGATCTCACCATTGGCCATGGTAGAGTGTTTTGTATCCGACGATCTACCATCAACGATGGTAGTGTAATTCATCCGACGATCTCACTGTCTTACTGACAGTAGAGTGTTAATCCGACGATCTCACCGACTCAAAGTCGGTAGAGTGATAAACAGACGATCTCACCATGTGTACAGTGGTAGAGTGTGAAAGCGTAAAGGTGTAACTAAAGGGTTACCAAAAGGCAATTTCAACAAAATGAAATAAAAGCAGCTTAAAGATTATACATTAATCAAAATCTCCGACTTTCGGGAAACCGGTCGCTCCGGTCATACCCGAAAGGTCTGGTTGGTCTATTATAAAAAGATAGAAGATGTTATTTAAACACGAAAGTACTCTGGAGCAAAGTATATGATAACTATAACAAAAATCATGAGCAAAAAAAAAGTTTATGGTGCAGGTCCTGAAGGATCTTCCGCAAGCTTCTCAGATTCTTGCGACCGCTTCCGAGGGGTGGAGGTACTTCCTCCGGAGTCTTCCTTTTGCTCACCTACCGGAGTAAGGCCGACGCCACTTTGACCCCGAGCAGCGGCTGACGCCATAAAAGACGGGACGAAGCACGTGTTCCCCGCGGGCCGTGAGAACCTCGCCAATTCTGCGTAGTATCCGGTGGAGCGAGCGAGAGCCTCAAACTCTAAGCTTTCGTAAAGGGCCTCGTCCACGGATTGTTGTTTTTCGGAGAAGAACTCCGACACAATACGCTGACTCTCTCCAGCAAGCTTGCGACATTGGGAAGAAAGTGTCTCTTTAAGACCTGAGACAGTGCGATCCTTCGTTTGAAGTTCCGACTGCGTCTCTTTAAGTTGCCCCTTTAGCTTCGCAACCCGGCTCTCGTAAGAAAGGGTGAGGCTCCGGTATCGTTCCCTTTCTGACTCCGAAGTAATCAGTGAAGCTTTAAGTCCAGACACCTTTTTAAGCCAAAAGTCGGAGCTTCTGGTGGCCTCCGACGAAGGACTTGGATTTTCTGCAATAAAATACAGAGGGTTAACAAGAAATAACAAGGAAAAGAAAAAGCTTTCAAAGATATGAAAGTTACCGGAAGCCTTTTTCTTCTGAACTTCCACCTCTGCCTCAAGCTCTTCAATTCGAAGAGCGGCTTCCGCAAGCTTCTGCCTCTCCGATTCAAGCTCGGCTTGGAGATCACCCTGTTTGGCTTCGGCTGCTTGCAGGAGTTGGTTCTTTTTTCCCAGCTCAGACTCGAAAGAAGACCGAAGATCCTCGGTGGATTTCTGGATCTCTTCAACAACCTTCCGGAAGTCTTCAGCTTCCTCTTCCAGCACCCGCTTCTGGTCGTCGAAGGAAGCCTGCAGCTTGTTAATAGTATCTTCTTGGTCAATAGATGCAGCTTCTTGAAGTTCCTCCCGGAGAGCGGCCTTCTCGGCTTCAAATTGAGCCTCAGCTCGCGCAAAAGTTTCTTGCGCCTTGGCCTTTTCTTCGTCTGCAGCCTTCTTGTATCTCTCCGCACGGGCTCCGTGGTAACGGAGGGCTTCGGACGAGTATTGAGCCTGAGTCTCAACACATTGGGCCATCGCCATGGCCTAAAAGGCAAGGGTGTCAGAATAAAAAGAAGAAGGTTTTTGCGATAAATATATACAAAAAAGACAAACCTGGATTAAAGCAGACCAGAGGCGATCAAAAGCCACTCTCTCCGGAAGGGAGTGGCGGACAATAGCGTCAGAACTACCTTCCCCAACCCGAAGTTTTTGTTTTAAAGGGGTCGGATGGGAGCCAGGGGCAAAGATGCCGTTGTCATTATTGGCTGCCTTCGCAGCGGTAGACCAGAAGGACATGTACGTCATTCCACGAACAAATGGAATGCGAGGAACCGGATTTCCTCGGTGATAGCCCCAGTCCGATTTTGAAGAGGGACCGCAGACCGAAGGATCGCCCCGCGGTGGAGGAGAAGATCTGTCGTCCGCATGCCTGCTCCTAGCTCCGGACGGAGGAGCCTCCTGAGGAGGGCCATCGGACGAATCGGAGGAAGAACCTTCCTCCGCGCTAGCCTCAGCAATCCCCTTACCTTTACCGGGCGGGTCTCGCGGGCTTCTTTCTCTCCGGAGCACCACCTTCCTTAATCGCAATGCCCTGCACAGGTCGTCGCGCCCGTTCGGGCTCTGGGTCAACGGAGGGCGGAACGGTGGCTGCAAAAGACAAAATCATAAGTAATCAAACGGAAAACAAGAAATGAAGCAAAAGGAAGAACAAAAAGAGGCTGCGGAAAGGTATACCGGTGGAAAAAATGGAATCGGTATTTTGAGTTAAAGCTTCGTCTACGCAAAAAAAGCCGTGCAGGTCAGGGAAGAGGGACGATATGGGAGTTAAATCCACATCTTTCTTAACTCTGCCCGGACTACAGGAAGGAGTACTACGGAAGTACCTGTTTCCGAAGGACAGTAGCGGAGGATCGGTTAACCCGTTTCGGTAACATGCTTTCCTTCGCACTAATTTAATTTTTGCTGATCAACTTTTCTGGGCCCCTCGGGGGCTTTCCTCTTAGTGCCAGTTAGTATTGCTACCTGGGACTCTGAGCTTTTCCACCGGAAGGAGCAGGCGGCCCTCATCTCTTCTCTTCGGCAGCTCTATATCAACGAGCTCCCAGTTGTAGCGGAGAAAAATTTCCCGCCCGTTTGAACAAAGCTGTGATAAAAAAGAAGTAAAAAACCGAGTGGAAACTAATAAAGGAAGGAAGAACACAAGGAGAATACGTACGGTCGATCTTCGCCCGAGTTTTGTTCAGTCTCTCCCTGGAGGAAGAAGGTGGATGGGGTGGAGTGCCGATGAACCAGCTTCTTGAGTATGTCTCCAACCGAGACGGTTTGCGGAAGAGGGGAGCGGAGAGGCAAACTGCCCTTAGCTATGTCCTCCGACATGGAGACTCCGATAAAAGTCCCCCTCGGAGGGTAAAAAACGAACCAGTTAGAAGACCAACGCTCTCCAGGCTCACACGTTTAAAAAAGGAGTACCCGGAAGGCCAAGACGGAGATGTCCTCCTCCGTGGTAGTAGTATTCACCCTGGTGGTGAAATTTACAAAACTCCCGCGCATCGGGAGTAATGTCGTTCTTCGCGCAGACAGAGAGAAGGCGTGCAGCAACCCAGGGCATTGGGGTTTCAGATGGGCAAGAGTGCAGCGCCGGCAGGAAAGGAAGCCAGAATAAAGGGGTGCGGGGGAAACGCAAGCCGCGGTGAAGATGCTCCCGTACACCACGAAACCGTCCCCGAAGTAGTTGAAGGGTGCGCCGTCGGCTCCGGCACGCGAATTTGCGACCCTAGTGGGACTTGCACGCCTCTCATGATCTTTTTTAAGTCTTTCACGGTGAGACTAGAGCCGGAGCCCTGGCGAGGGTAGTCCCCGGCAATGTCTTCAGAGGGAATAGCAGGATCTTCAACAACACACCTTTCACCGTCAGTGAAAAGTGTCGATCCCGCCGGCGTCGGAGCAGAGGAATCTGGGTTTGATAGAGCCATTGTGAATAGAAAAAGCAAAGGAGTACAGGCAGGCAAGTAGGAGGAAGAGTACGAAGGAGAGAACACGCAAGAACGAGAACCAGGGAATTAGAAAGCAGGAAAGGAGAAGAAGAAGGACGGCCGCTGTATAGGCAAGAAGGCAAGAAATTGGAGTCGCGAAGTAAGGAGGAAAATGGGAGACAAATGCGTGAAAAGTCAGGGAAGTTCGCAAGTTTGAAAGGGTAGAGAAAAGAGTAGAGGGGAAAGAACGGGCTTAAATAGGCGGGAGTAGGGCACGCTCTACCAAAAGTAATCACAGCCTACTCCTGCAAATGTGTCAGAGAAGTAGCTTCAGAAGATGAGGAGGCGGCAGTTGAAGCAAGGCGCGTTGCTAAGCCTCCGCTACGTCTCCAACGGTAGGAAATCTAAGCAGGAAAGAACAACTCCGAAGACCTCTTTCCTTTTCTTTTTTAAAAAAAAGAGGTCTTGTGGGACTAGGAGGAGCGGAGCAGAACACCAAAATTTAAAAAAAACAAAGAGAAAGCAATGAAAAGATCTTTCCTTGTAAAACAAGAAAAGATCTTGTGGGACTGATGAAGTGGGATTCCACCGCACGTACTAACCAAATGGCAAGCGGAGAGTACATGCTACCTTCGGAGACAGCAGGTGGGGCTCTCTCCGACCGAATCCCCTTCCAACTCCAACAGACAGACCCTTGCGACCAGAGAGAGATACTTCCGACAGACTGAGAGTCACTCGTCTCCGAAGCAGAGCAAGACCCCCTCCGAGAGACTAAGGAGTAATTAATCAGGGAAAAGTTGTACGAAAGCCTTGAATGTTTGAGAATATTCTAGAAAGGTGTAGGCCCACAAAAACGGTTATACACTACAGAGGAGCCTATAAATAAGAACCATAAGTTATGTAATTGGACACGCTTTTATCAATAATACTTGGAGTTCTCTTTGCAATCTCGGTCTGAGTGTGAGTTCCATATAGTTTCACCTGCAAGGTCGGTCGAGCTCAATTTACACTACCGGAAAGAGTCTCTGGAAGCGACCGAACTTGGGGACCGGACTTACAAGTTAGGTCGGGCTTGTATTTTGTGTAGGAATTAAGTCTCTGGAATGGACCGACCTTGGGACCGGACTTGCAAGGTCGGTCATGCCTAGAATTTTGTACGGGAATTGGTCTCTGGAATCGACCGAACATAGGACCGGACTGGCAAGTTCGGTCGAGCTCAAATTCCCACGGGGAAAACTCTCGGGAATGGACCGACCTTGAGGACCGGACTTGCAAGGTCGGTCGGGGTAGAATTTTCAAACGGTAATAAGTCTCTGGAATGGACCGACCTTGGGTAAGGTCGGTCGGTAAGTTCGGTCGAGCCTAAAACAAAAAAAGAAAGAGAAATTTTAAATTCTAAGGATGATGATTGGTATTAGGGTATGCCATTGGTAGGGCAATAATGATTAGAAACCTAAGAACCTAAGGGAATTAAGTTAAGTTAAGAATAAGTTTATAAGTTTAAGGTTAAGTTGCAAGGTTAAGTTATAAGACTTAAGAAGTGCTAATTGGGGACCACTAAGGGTTAAATAAGTTAAACAATGTATAGATACTTAATCATCTAAGTTGGATGGATATTTTAGGACTTGAAAGTTGGAAACCGGAGGAGTATTAAACAACTGGGACGATCGACGGTGAACGGTACAATCTTTCTTGTGACCTGCTTGCTAACGAGGTGTCCCTCGGCTTGTGTGCTATCTGTTTACTTGCTATGACTAAGACAAGATAAAGCATGCAACCGGCTATATTTGTTCTCGTTGTGTACGTGTTTTCTTTACATTAACCCACGAGACTTGAGATGCTACTAACCGAGTTCAGTACTTTCTGAGTTAAGAATTAAGAGTTAAGTTTTGGTGTTTGTTGGTTAATACCCGTTAAGGTTTAACTGACACATGGTGTTTAAGATCTCTACTAACTGGAACTTGAGTGAGGAAACCCGGGACTGACTCCGGTCATGCATGCTAAGGAAAGGGGGATGGTATCTGAATCAGATCCGCCCTCCGCTTAAGGACTTGTCTTCGGACTTGTAGCCTAGGGCCGGTTGCCGGCTCTGCTACGCTGGACTCCCGTCCAGGGTAGGTGGCATTAAGATGGTGCGGTGGGATCACCTAAATCCCAGGTTTGAAATTAAGCTGCAACCATTCCCTTCCAGGAACGGTTTGTATACTGAGAATAAGTTAAGGTTAAGTTTAAGATAAGGTAGGGAACTGAGGTTAATGAATTCAGGACTAAGGAGGGGGTTACTAACCCACTTGATAAGGGAACGCTTGTGTCGTTCATTGTTTGTGAACTAAGTATGTTCATCTGTGGATTGTTGTTTATTACACTTCATATCATGCTTGTGTATGTAATCAATTTCCATGCTATCGACAATTAGTCGTCGTAGCCCCGTTAGGTTGGGGGCCATGAGAGGGAGTACCAGCATTCGTGCTGACCCCCTTTGGGGGCTGTTTTTACACTTGTAGGTAAGAGGCCCATGAGGACGCACCACGAGAGTAGAAGCGGTTAGTCTTAGGATGGGTTGTGTATTTTGAGTACGGGTTGCGCTTGTGCACCCGTCTGTTTATATTTAAACTGATGTAAGATGGTGGTTATGACTTAGCTACTTGTACTCGGTTGGTTGGTGGTATTTTAGATGGTGATATTTGGATCGGTTGTCTATTTTGGATAAGTGTTGTGATTGATAAGGCCGGTATATTCTAACGATCAGACCGTGGCAAGGTCCAGGTGTTTGTTATTTCCGCTGCGACGAATTCAATTAAGTGTTCAGTTTTGCGATAACCACGATTGGCTTGGGAAGGGGTGTTACAAAAGTGGTATCAGAGCGTAGTTACGCTCTGATCAAGAAATACCGGACATGAGTAACCACCGAGTTAGGATATAAGTTAAGGAATAAGTGATGAGTTAAGGGTGTGAGAAGTTAGAGTGAGTAGAGTCAGATGACCACTAATAAGTGTGGATCGTCTTTACCGTCTACGGACTTTATAAATTCGTTAACCGAAACAGTGGTGGATACGAATCTAATGTGAGTTATACTTGTTCAGATGGCAGGACGTCCTAGAGGAGGCCGAGGTCGTGGCCAGGGCGACAATGCTTCAGGGATACCGGGAGGGCAGACGATCGCAGAGATCGTAGCTGCCGCATTTGGGCATATAGGCTATCAGCCTGGTGTGGGTGCACCACCTCCACCGCCACAACCCAAGGAACCAAATTGGGTGAAGAGTCTCGCAGACCTTCGACCCGCACACTTCAAGGGGGAGACCGATCCCGCCAAGCTTGAGGCGTACATCTCCGAGCTGGAGACCGCCTTTGAGACCCTTGATGTCCCTGCTGGGATCAAGGTGCGTCTGGCTGCTTTCTATCTAAAGGGGGTGGCAGGCGATTGGTGGAAGCTGGTGAGGGCCGAGCATGTGGCCAATCCAGAGTTCGGCTGGGAGCAGTACACCGCCTTGCTACGAGCAAAGTACTACCCCGCCCATGTCCAGACGAAGAAGTGTTTGCAGTTGGATGCGCTTAAGCAGACCGACAAGATGACGGTGGACGAGTATTACTCAGAGTTCACCGCCTTGCTCCGTCTTCTGCCAGGTCTTGGATATTCAGACCAGATCCTGGTGGACGGCTTCTACGGCGGGCTTAGCCATCGACTCCGCTACGGCATGGGGCCGACGAGTTACACTACCTTGCAGGTAATGAGAATGATTGAGATTTGAGTAAGTAATGAGTAAGATTTAGATTATGAGAAATAAGAGTGACTAATACTGTGGAAAAGCAGGAGTGCTATCATGCCGCTGCTAAGGTTGAGATAACCATCCAGCTGAGGGACGAGGAGAATGCTAAGAGGAAGAATGCTGGTAAGAGCTCGGAGAGTCAAGGGCAAGGAGGGTACAAGAAACAGAAGTACCAGCCTCAGGCCCAGAAAAGTCAGAATCAAAAGGGGAAGAAGGAAAAGGAGAAGGCTCCGGAAGAGCCATTGAAGTTGACGTATGCTTACGCAGCTACACCCCTGCGCTCTAGGGCGCCGAAGGGTAAGGGATTGGTATTGATTGAGTTAAGAAACAAATTAGTAACCGTTTGAGATATGAGTATTGATATTGTGAGTGATCAGGATCTGAGACTGAGAAGGGAGCCGGTGGTGGCTACCAGTGACGCTACATCTGTAGGTGGTGTCACAAGGACCACCCCGGGCTCGATTGTAAGGGGAATAGGGTGGAGTGCAACTTTTGTGGGGTTTACGGACACCGAGCATATGAGTGCTTCCGGAACCCGCTAGCAGAGCCTACAGGCCCGATACTAGTGGCAAGGGCAAGACCGATCAGGAGCTGGATCTGACGGTCAGAGGAAGGTGTAGCAAGCTGCAGACAGGAACCCACGGGTGACCCAGAAGTCGGGACCCACACTACACTTGGTGGACCGGGACGATGAGCCTGAACCCTCATCGAGGCCAGGTACCGCTATGACCACTTAGTAATAAAATTGTCTGCTTACCGCATTATCATGCATGTTTGGTGAATAATTGAGTTAAGTAAGAATGAGATGAGATTAGAACTTAAGTAAGATATAACCTACTACCACTTTAGGAAGCTTCAACATCTGCTATCCAATACCATTTACACCTAACCCGGAGCACACCGACATCGAAACCATAGACTTTCCAACCGAACAATGTCAGGTTATCCGCCCAGGTATGATCTTATTAAGGGGATACTGACACCCGAAGAGCAAATAGCCATCATCAGGAAATGCAGTCAACTAGGAATGGGGCCAGGAGGTTTTTACACACCGGAGTACCCAGGGGGAGCAAGGATGAGATTAAAAATGATGAGCTTAGGCAAGGATTGGAATCCGTATGCCAAGAACTACCAAACCACGAGGATGCAAGATGGAGTCTCACCACCGGGGATACCCGAAGAATTCCATCCAGTTATTACACAAGTCGTGGAAATCGCTCAGCAATTGGAAGCTGAACCGATTCCAGACATTCGAGCAGACATTTGCATTGTGAACTTCTACGAGAAGGATGGGCGACTTGGACTACACCAGGATAAGGACGAGACAACGGAGTCTCTCGAAAGAGGGATACCCGTAGTGTCTTGGTCCATTGGGGATGAAGCAGAGTTTTTATACGGCGAGCAGAAGCGTGCGGACCGTGCGAATAAGTTGGTATTTAAGTCTGGAGATGTATTAATTATGGGAGGAGAATCAAGGATGTTATACCATGGGATTAAGAGGATCAAGCTGAATACAGCACCGTCAGCAGTAATCTATGTGACACACATGAGACCAGGAAGATTAAACCTAACCTTTAGACAATATTAGCCATGTAATGTCAGAATGAGATGAGGAATGAGATGTAAGATTAAAGCACATGTTGTAAACATGATGGTTATGAATAAAATAACAGTGTTGTTCATATAAATTGTTTCGACTCTTGTTAAACCATCAATACTCATGAAGCTTATGAATACAATTAGGTTATGGACTCGGTACGGAAGGTGCACTAAGCGTACTTACAGAGGCACAGGCCAACGCCAGCGGTACTATCCTCACCGGCACCTTTCCGATTAATGGGATTGAGGCATCTGTTCTCTTCGACTCAGGGGCCTCACATACCTTTATCTCTGCATCTTTCGCGAGCAGGTTGGGGCTAGACGCTGATGAGCTACCCGACTTCACGGTTACGCTCCCGTCTAAGGAGAAGGTTCGTTGCACTCACTACTACCGAGGAGCCATTGTCAGAATTAAGGGAGAAGACTTTCCAGTCAGTTTTATTGAGTTCAGTGAGCTAGGATTTGATGTTATCTTCGGGATGAACTGGTTGGAGCGGCACAAGGGACGTATCCTCTGCGCCGAGCATAGATTGCTGCTCAGGAGTCCGTTGTGGGTAACAATATCATACCGTCAGAGGCCCAGAGAGCCTTCGACTAAGATCATCACCGCCATGGCAATGTATAAGGAATTGAGGAGAAAGGAAGAAGTGTACCTCTGCTATGTACAGGACATAGAGAGAGACCCTGAGTTCGACCCCGACTTACCGGTAGTGTCGGAGTTCCCGACTTATTTCCACGGGAACTGCCCGGCATGCCACCCACTCGGGAGGTAGAGTTCACCATCGAGCTGCTACCTGGTACCGGACCGATAGCCAAGGCACCATACCGTATGGCTCCGGCAGAAATGACTGAGTTAAAGGAACAATTGAAAGATTTGTTAGATAAGGGATTTATAAGACCAAGTGTGTCGCCATGGGGAGCGCCAGTCCTCTTCGTGAAGAAGAAGGATGGTAGTCTCCGCCTCTGCATCGACTACAGAGAGCTGAATGCAGTGACAGTGAAGAATAAGTACCCACTACCCCGCATTGACGATCTGTTCGATCAGTTGAAGGGAGCATCTGTGTTCTCCAAGATTGATCTCAGATCGGGGTATCATCAGATAGCCATTAAGGAGGGAGATATTTAGAAGACGGCATTCCGGACACGATACGACCACTATGAGTTCACGGTGATGCCGTTCGGATTGTCGAACGCACCGGTGAAGTTTATGGATCTGATGAACCGCTTGTTCCGGGAGCAGCTGGACAAGTCGGTCATGGTGTTTATTGATGGTATTTTGATATACTCGAAATCTAAGGTTGAACATGAGGAACATCTGAGGAGAGTATTGGAAATATTAAGGGAGAACCAGCTATATGCTAAGTTCTCCATATGTGAGTTTTGGCTTGACCAGGTCTCTTTCCTAGGTCATGTCATCTCAGACTGGGATCTCAGTGGATCCAGCAAAGATTGATGCCGTACGTACTTGGCCAAGGCCGAAGACTGTTACCGACATCCGGAGCTTTCTCGGTCTGGCAGGTTACTACAGGAGGTTTGTTAGGGATTTCAGCAAGGTCGCGAAGCCGATGACCAGTCTGATGAAGAAAGATGCACCGTTCTTGTGGACGAATGACTGTGAGAAATCATTTCAGAGCTTGAAGGACTCACTGACCACTGCACCGGTTCTGACCATTCCAGACGGTACAGAGGGCTTTGAGGTTTATTGTGATGCATCCGGCAGAGGGCTGGGTTGCGTGCTCATGCAACATGGCAAGGTGGTGGCATATGCCTCACGCCAGAGAAGAAACATGAGGAGAACTACCCCACACATGATTTAGAGCTGGGAGCTGTAGTCTTCGCTTTGAAGATATGGCGCCACTACTTATACGGGGTTAGTGTGACGATCTACACCGATCATAAGAGTTTGAGATACATATTCACTCAGAAGGACTTGAATCTTCGACAGAGGAGATGGTTAGAGTTTCTGAAAGACTATGACATTGACCTCCAGTACAAAGAGGGAAAGGCCAATGTCGTAGCGGACGCCCTGAGCCGTCGAGCACACTCACTCCATTCGCTAGTTTCTTTCTCCAGCTTGGTTGATGAGGTGCGAGAGGCACAGAGGACAGATGAGTACATGAGAGAGGTCAGACAGAAGCTGACAGATGGTACCTTTGAGAGTCAGAAGTACGACTTCAGACTTCATGATGATGATCTGATCAGACTTAAGGGCCGGTTATGCATACCACGGGGCAACACGGATCTGAAAGACCGTATACTCAGGGAATCACACTGTTCTTCAGTTTCCATCCATCCGGGAGCCTCTAAGATGTATAAAGACATGAAGAAATACTTCTGGTGGTCGGGGATGAAGACAGATGTTACCGAGTTCGTCTTGAGGTGTCTCACATGCCAGAAGGTAAAATTCAAGCACCGACGACCGGGCGGAATGGTACAGTCGATGCCAGTTCTGGAGTGGAAGTTCCATGATATCTCCATGGACTTTGTAGTTGGACTCCCACCTGCTAGGGGAGGTCTCAACATGATATGGGTGGTGGTGGATCGCCTTACCAAAGTAGCCCGATTCATACCGATGAAGGATACTTGGAAGGTGACCAAATTAGCTGAGTTGTTTGAGAAAGAAATAATGAGACATCACGGGATACCAAAGACCATAGTGTCAGATAGAGATACCAGATTCCTTTCGAGGTACTGGAGAGCTACTAGAGAAGCGTTGGGTACGGAACTCAAGCTGAGTACCGCGTTCCATCCTCAGACAGATGGTCAGACCGAGCGTACTATTCAGACACTCGAGGACATGCTGAGGGCATGTGCCTTAGACTTCCAGGGCAGTTGGATTGACAGACTACATCTGATCGAGTTTTCATACAACAACAACTATCACGCTTCGATCAAGATGGCATCTTTTCAAGCGTTGTACGGCAGACCATGTCATACACCGCTCTGCTGGGATGAGTCGAGTGAGACGGTCATTATAGGACCAGAGTACTTAGAGCAAGTTAAGGTTGAAGTTCAGCAAATCAGGGAGAACATGAAAGCTGCTCAAGATAGGCAGAAGTCGTATGCTGATGTTCGACGACGGGACCTGGAGTTTGCAGTGGGCGACCAGGTATTTCTGCGAGTTTCACCGATGAAGGGTGTATTCAGATTTGGGCAGAAGGGCAAATTAAGCCCGAAATTTGTTGGTCCTTATGAGATTACGGAGCGGGTGGGCCCGGTTGCTTACAGGTTGAATTTACCTGCTGAGCTGGGTAAAGTGCATGATGTTTTTCATGTTTCACAGCTAAAGAAATACATGCACCACCCCTCCCATGTGTTAGAACCTGAGAGGTTGACCTTAGAACCAAATATGAGATCCGTGGAGACTCCTCAAAGAATCTTGGACAGTAAGACTAGGGACACTCGCCATAAGTCAGTGCGACTGGTGAAGGTTCTCTGGTCTAACCAGGATGTCGAAGAGGCCACGTGGGAATTAGAGGATAAGATGAGGGCAAAGTACCCTTTTTTGTTTACTGACTAGATCGTCTGTATAGGGTACGGGGCGTACCCCTTTTTAAGGGGGGTAGAGCTTCCTCGCTTTTGAGTTAGGAAACAAACTTGTTGTTGTTTGTTTGGTTGTTTAAGATGTGAATTTGTGTAAGTTGCTACACTTTGGTGTTAAGTTTGAGTTATGTATAATACTTATGTATTGTATTTGAGATTGACCTTTGAGTCTTGAGTTGTGTGAATGTGAATATAAGATGTGGTGTTAAGATTAAGGGAATTGAGCACCGTGAATGGTTAAGCATATATGTGAACTTTGGGGACAAAGTTCTTTTAAGGGGGGTAGATTGAAATACCCCAAACTTAGATATGGTGTTTAAGTGATAAACTAAGTTATAAGGAGGCTAAATACGGCCTTAGAAACATTAAGAAACATTTCTAATCAAAGAAAACATAAGGAAACACCAAAAGAGCAGTTTAAGCAAAAACGTGCTCTAAGCTTGGAGAGACTTGGGTGAGTACCCAAATATTGTTCTAAGACCTTAGTAATATCCTAATGGTCATTTTAAATCAATTACCAAAGAAAACCAAGCTTGAAAACAAGTTAAAACACAAAATGTGCTTTAAGGACTCTTAAAGCACATTTTTGAAAAATTGTCTTGTAAATGGGTTTTGAGTGGCTAAATGTCCATCATTACTCTTTAATTAACATGTGTACTAATTAGTATCACATTAGGAAGTTAAATCAATGGGAAATCAAAAATTTCACAAATATGTGCCTTGGTTAGTGAATAGTAACCAAATAGTGCCTAGTTTAGTCTTTAAGCAATTAAGTCAATTATTAATTGGTCAAACAAGACCATGACCAGCCTAATTAATAAAGGGGGCAGTTTTCTAAGGTTGTGACTCACCATGAGTAGCCAAATGATATTAGAAAAGAAGAGGGAAAAGTAAGGAGTTACTATTTACTTTAAGAAAACAAATATCTCACTTTACTTACCTCTCTCCTCATCTCTTCATTCTCATCTTCTCCACCGGTTTTCTTTGCTCTTCTTCTTCTCTCACGTAAAGCTCAACCTCCATGCTAGCTCTATCTAGCTTTGATCACTACTTGCTCATTTTAGCTCCAAAACAAAAACAAATTACATATTCCTCTTAGTTAGCTTAAGCTCTCTCTTTCTATCTTTTCAAAACTTCAAGAGCTTTGATTTGTGCCAAGCCAAACCACCATTAGAGGAGGAAATTCAAGTTTGGAGACTCCATTGGCTTCTCCATTCTCTTAAGGTAAAGAAAGTGTAAGAAAATCTAGGTTTCCATCACTTTTCTTCATAACCGAAAATACATGCTCATGAGGCTTCATTTTAATGCCTTGTTCTAGCTTGTTTTCTACTCTCCAAAGGATAGAGGAGGTCCTTCTTGCTTCATATCCAAGATTTTCTTGAGAAACCAAGGTAAAACAATCACCTTAATACCTTAAAGCACATTTTAACCTAGGGTTTGTTCTTTAGGGTTAATGTATTATCTAGTACTCATTGGAGTCATTGGATATTGGTTAGAACATTGGCAAGGAGATACATATTGGTGACCGAGATTGAGCAAGGAAAAACCTAAGGGAGAAAGTTTGTAAAGCTTGTAAAAGAACAAGGTAAATTACTTACCTTAAGGTGTTTTATTGTTTAAGGGAATGGGATTTAGATTGTGATGAGCTTAGTGTAGAGTTTACGTTAGAAAAGGGCTACCTATGACCTAGGAGAAACAATGATCATGTTTGTGAACTTGTGATTAAGGAGCCAATGAGAAAAGAGATAGTTAAAGAATATCAAGGTGAATTGCAAGAAGCATTTTATTTCAATGGGAGCCTTGTTGTGTGTATTCGCAGGTTAAAGGCAAATATATGTGGAAATTCAGTGGTTAAGATTATTGTCATTTAAGGGCCTAAGTGCCGAGCATTTAAGTTTATACACTATGTGATGATGTGGTGTAGTTTTGGTGTAAATTGTGTGTTAAGGTGTTGTGATGAGAATTTGAGTGATATTGGTTGTTTGATGGTGAAAAGCCAAGTGTTTGGGTGCAACAATATACTAGAGAACCCATGGCAAAATTTAGTGAAGAACTTAAGTGTTTAAGGTGTTCTAAGGAAATTCCATGACTAAGGAAGTACTAGGAAGTTTAGAGGTTGTCTTGATGAAAAAGGGGTGAGATTAAGGTGTTTTAATGAGTTATAATGACTTAGGCATCACTATGAAGGATTTAGGAATCAAGAGAATGTACTTGAGTATTTAGGACTTAGGCAAATGTTGGTAAACAACTAGGAAGGAAATAATGTGTTGATGGATGGAAGCATAAGCTTGTTAAGGAACTTTAAGTGAATGCATAAAAGAGTTTTAGATGGTGGAAGATGCTTGGGAGATGATGTTATAGTGGTGAGGGAGCATTTGGCATAGTGGTTACATTAGGTATGAACCACCACCTAGAGATCCTAGGGAAAAATATTACAAGTGTTGGCATGATTACAAGGAAAATGCATAATGATTAAAGTGGATGTTGGTGAGTGATTTAAAGTGTTTAGTGGTTGGCTTAAGGTGTATTTGAGGTGCCCAAATGAGGTTAGAACATATTAGGATATACGAGGAGAAGTTTGGAGTTAAATGGGAATTTAGAAACAAGGTTCTGGAGCCGACAGACCTTAGGGACCGGACCTGCAAGGTCGGTCGAGCTCAATTTACACTACCGGAAAGAGTCTCTGGAATCGACCGAACTTGGGGACCGGACTTACAAGTTCGGTCGGGCTTGTATTTTGTGTAGGAATTAAGTCTCTGGAATGGACCGACCTTGGGACCGGACTTGCAAGGTCGGTCATGCCTAGAATTTTGTACGGGAATTGGTCTCTGGAATCGACCGAACATAGGACCGGACTTGGCAAGTTCGGTCGAGCTCAAATTTCCCACGGGGAAAACTCTCGGGAATGGACCGACCTTGAGGACCGGACTTGCAAGGTCGGTCGGGGTAGAATTTTCAAACGGTAATAAGTCTCTGGAATGGACCGACCTTGGGTAAGGTCGGTCGGTAAGTTCGGTCGAGCCTAAAACAAAAAAAAAAGAAAGAGAAATTTTAAATTCTAAGGATGATGATTGGTATTAGGGTATGCCATTGGTAGGGCAATAATGATTAGAAACCTAAGAACCTAAGGGAATTAAGTTAAGTTAAGAATAAGTTCATAAGTTTAAGGTTAAGTTGCAAGGTTAAGTTATAAGACTTAAGAAGTGCTAATTGGGGACCACTAAGGGTTAAATAAGTTAAACAATGTATGGATACTTAATCATCTAAGTTGGATGGATATTTTAGGACTTGAAAGTGGAAACCGGAGGAGTATTAAACAACCGGGACGATCGACGGTGAACGGTACAATCTTTCTTGTGACCTGCTTGCTAACGAGGTGTCCCTCGGCTTGTGTGCTATCTGTTTACTTGCTATGACTAAGACAAGATAAAGCATGCAACCGGCTATATTTGTTCTCGTTGTGTACGTGTTTTCTTTACACTAACCCACGAGACTTGAGATGCTACTAACCGAGTTTAGTACTTTCTGAGTTAAGAATTAAGAGTTAAGTTTTGGTGTTTGTTGGTTAATACCCGTTAAGGTTTAACTGACACATGGTGTTTAAGATCTCTACTAACTGGAACTTGAGTGAGGAAACCCGGGACTGACTCCGGTCATGCATGCTAAGGAAAGGGGGACGGTATCTGAATCAGATCCGCCCTCCGCTTAAGGACTTGTCTTCGGACTTGTAGCCTAGGGCCGGTTGCCGGCTCAGCTACGCTGGACTCCCGTCCAGGGTAGGTGGCATTAAGATGGTGCGGTGGGATCACCTAAATCCCAGGTTTGAAATTAAGCTACAACCATTCCCTTCCAGGAACGGTTTGTATACTGAGAATAAGTTGAGGTTAAGTTTAAGGTAAGGTAGGGAACTGAGGTTAAGGAATTCAGGACTAAGGAGGGGGTTACTAACCCACTTGATAAGGGAACGCTTGTGTCTTTCATTGTTTGTGAACTAAGTATGTTCATCTGTGGATTGTTGTTTATTGCACTTCATATCATGCTTGTGTATGTAATCAATTTCCATGCTATCGACAATTAGTCGTCGTAGCCCCGTTAGCTTGGGGGCCATGAGAGGGAGTACCAGCATTCGTGCTGACCCCCTTTGGGGGCTGTTTTTACACTTGCAGGTAAGAGGCCCATGAGGACGCACCACGAGAGTAGGAGCGGTTAGTCTTAGGATGGGTTGTGTATTTTGAGTACGGGTTGCGCTTGTGCACCCGTCTGTTTATATTTAAACTGATGTAAGATGGTGGTTATGACTTAGCTACTTGTACTCGGTTGGTTGGTGGTATTTTGGATGGTGATATTTGGATCGGCTGTCTATTTTGGATAAGTGTTGTGATTGATAAGGCCGGTATATTCTAACGATCAGACTGTGGCAAGGTCCAGGTGTTTGTTATTTCCGCTGCGACGAATTCAATTAAGTGTTCAGTTTTGCGATAACCACGATTGGCTTGGGACGGGGTGTTACACCAGGCTTAGATGACCGTTAACAAGTGTCTAAGCTCCTTAAATCTATACCAAAGTTTAGCGGAGATACCTCCAAACACTGACCTGCAGCAAAACTTCTCCAGCAGGGTCCCCAAACAAAAGATATGTACTTCATACCTCCAAACACTGACCTCTCTTGTATATGACTAAACAACAATATATGATGCTGCTATGTGGTATTATCTTTTCAAACACACTACATCCGAAGGACAAATGTTCTAAATAGATTTTGGGGAGCGGTCTCATTAAATCAGGAGAAGGTATGAAAATCACAATTATAATCAAAGGACCAGGGAGGAACTCCTAGTAAGATTTATAACGTAGCAAATATAACCTAGACAGATGTAGAGTCGGAGACTAAATCGAGGAACACTGGATAAGATTTAGCAAAATATACATAAACAAATGTATATACATACGTATCAGGAAAGACTCAATATCAATAAAACTCAGGGAGTAAATGAGTTCAGTAAAGAAAGTCATGAGTAGTAATCAATCACAACCGACTTAAGTTAATGTTATAAGGTAACAACCGAAAATAAATTGGGATCTCAGTGGTGATCATTCCTGAATACTTACCACTGTGTGGTGGATACACACAAGAAATAAAAATGTGGAGGTAACACAAGAGTTACAAAACCCAGAAAAGATTAAGATGGGAATCTGAATAAATAAACCAGATTTAACAAAACCCAGAAAAGATTAAGATGGGAATCTGAATAAATAAACCAGATTTAACAAAACCCATAAAGATTAAGATGGGAATCTAACAACAAGAAAAATAATATATATATATACATTTAGAATTGGACTTTATAGATGGTCCATTCAAGAATTAAAATTTGTAATATGAAGTCAGATCGAAGTGGGCCTCAACGGCCAAACAATATAAAATCAGCCAAATTAATTAGGAACTCAGACTCTGAATAGTTCCCACTTCACCAAATTCTTGTAGTAGATTCAAGCCCAGATTAGGAATGCATTAAAATTCGAATACCTATGAATAATTAGGTAATGAAATTTGGAAATTATAAACAAGATTAACGGACTTAATTGAATGAACCAATGGGTCAAGATAATTAAGAAATCATTTGGTAGATTCAGTACTAATTATTAAGTGTTGAGGATAATAGTAGGGATACGAGAATTTGGAAGTATACCATCGTATACCCAATTGACTAACACTAGAATTTATGAGACCACATGTACAAGTAAATGAACATGTACATATACATGTGGTATAAGGATTGAAATGGAAAGAACTGATAATACCAGGAGGATATAAATGTATGTACTAATATCAATAAAATTATGGAGACCATCATATGGGGATATATATATATAATTAGGAGGATATTAATTAATTAAAATCGACCTTGGAACTTATGACACATGAGTAGGTATATATTGTATATACATGAACGAACGAATATATATAGTTAGAGAATTTAAACAAGTGATCTAACGACTCGAACTTTAATACTAGTTCATAAACGAGTGGAATAGGAATTGAAATTGCTTGAATTGATTGGCTATAATTAATTGGACGTGCAAGGTTGAACTGGACCCTGGCCAGGTCAAGCGACACTACGCAGAAATTGGGGTGCAGAGGTAGCCCAACACTTACGCTGATCACGTCAGTGTTGGATGATTCTCGAAACCCCCTATAAGTGGACACATACCTACAAACAGGTGTCAAATTGTATGAATTTCGTTTGGTAAAGTGTGAAGGATGTAAAGACTTAAAATTGTAGGAAGAATGGTGTGATGTTACTAATAACCAAATAGCTGATACACAAGAAAAATAGACTACTAAAGTGAAATGCAAGACACTAGACCTTGCGACTAAACAGAGCTAGTCGACAAACTGCTATTTGGTACAATCATAAGAACAATGATGATGATTATGAAACTAAATATCCTATGTTAAACAATTTACAATCATAGAGACTTCTAACATATTAAATTGGGCAACCTTTAGACTTAAACTAAAGGAGGTCAACCAACAGTGTCGAGGCCATAATTGGGCTGGAAAATAAAGGTTACTTAAAGACGAAGAAAAGCCTAATTTGGCTGTACGCATCAAGGGAGAAAATAGGTAACAATGCTAGGAGAATAAACTAGCTAACTATAGATAATTATGATCGGTAATATCAACCAAACATGTTGTCGTAACAACGACACACTCGTAACATTGAAAAAAAACATCAGGCACTAAACCATTACTACAAGCATATGTGAATATGAACCTAAAGGGCAACTAGGAAGAATAACTTAGACGCTTAAAACCGCACTAAAAGAATGAATATCCGACCACCAAAGAACATGGATAGACAGATCACAAGCCACCAAAATCGTGCGTAAATTCAAATGCCCCACGACAGTCAAGAAGCCTTTATTCCTAAATGATAAAGATACAATTAAGCCATGCACCACCTTGGAAAACATAGTGAGGGAAAACTAAACCTGAAGGAAATAGGAGTCGCACAGCAGAAGCTGGTGGACCGTTTCTCACATCTTCTGGTTGATTAACAAGTGACCTACCGGCCAATACCTTAGACCCAGAGAGGCTAAAATTAATTCCAAAGTCTTTTGATATAGAAACTAAGCCACTAACATAGTTAAGACCTTTGATGGGATTACAATGTGAGCATGGGAACTAGAATGATCCTTGAGACTTAAACATCTTGAACCAACGTTCAAGGATGATATAGCGGGGATTACGTGGGCGTAATCCATTTTTAAGGGGGGTAGGCGTGTTGCGTTTTTGCTGTGTTGGTTGTTTGATGTGTTGTTTTTGGATGCTATACGTGTTTGAACTAGGTATGGATTGGATGGGATGCACCTTGGTTATGAATTATCTTTTGATTGCATATGAGTACAGTATATGAATATTACTGGTACATTGAGATATGATTGAGAACTTGGTGAGGCCACAGTTGTGGCGTGGTGCTTATAAGCACGACTGGTGAAATAGAAATATGGAAATTGCGGGACATGATCCCTTGGTTAGTGAGAACGAATTAGGGACTTGATCCCCGGGAGTGACCAGAATACGAACATTAATTAACGAGACAAGACTTCGGGTTGAAGCCTCTTTAAGGGGGGTAGGTTGAAACACCCCAAATAATTAAAACACATGAAATCAAGAATATGTGTGGTATGTTTAATTAACCAGTCACATTAATGTATAAGTGTACAACAACTTATACCCTAAGATACTAAGGGACATACCTATGCCCGCGAATGTGATAGCAAGTCACATCGTAACTTAAGCATTGGTGCTCATCGGTTTGACAATAATCAATACAATTGAACAAAATGAATTATTCCATGTTAGGATCTTTGTACACGAAACAAGTGTGACACATTATGCAAACTGAAATATATGGAGTACTCCTTGTCACATAACAATTGTACTAGGTAACATATGATCCGAGAATATATTATACGAATCAGTGTAAGTAACATTGTAAAAGGAGTACTTGTACTCACCAAAGTACATTCCCTGACTTAAATATTAAACTAACCACCTATCTACTACTTAATCATACTATAGGTCAATAATAAAAATAAACCACTTATGTGATGTCCGAAAACCCTACAGATTCACTAACAAACATGTAATTACCTACTCCCGTCTCCTTCTCGCGTGTGTCTGTAGCCCAATCAACAGACCACCCATTTTTTTTCAATCCTGCCCATGCAAACTACTCTCCCCACTTTTCAAACAAATTCCCCCGTTCTTCTCGCCAGTATGGGCGTCTGCAACTACTAAAATCCACTCAACTTTTTCACATCCTCCCATTTCCTCACGCCTGGTGCGAGTCCAGAGAACAAGCTTCCACATTCGTAACCTCTGAGCATGGTAAGTCCTACCTCTCTTACCCTTTCCGGATCAGAGCTCAAAAATTCCAGTTTCCTTTGGCGATTTATTTCCTTCTCACCCCCATTATAACTCCAAACCTTCAATGTTTTCCCGTGCATGTCTGAAACGGGGATGTTACCGGTTGAGAAAACTGGAACAAGCACAAGATCAATTAGCAAAGTGTCTTCAACTTTTCCCGCCTGCAGCTCGATGTTTACATGTTCTGAAAATCTTAGTATCCCTCTGTCCATTGGCGTAAGCCCTCCATTTCTCCCCGTGCATGCCCGAGTCTTGGATTTTTCGCCGATCTTGAGAATCTGGTACATCACAATCCAACACCAAGGTAAATGTTACGGTATATATATCTTCCATTCCTCCCACCTTGTCCTTGCTCAAGCCTTTCTTTTTAATTCTCCGTAAAGCTCTGGACAAAGATCCTCTTCAAGAACTCCGGTGGGTAAGCGCAAGCAACCGAAATTGTTGTGAGTTAATTCCTTTCATTCGCGCTGTTGGTGTCCGAAAATCGTTTTTGATCTCCTTTATTATTCAACCTTTTTGCATGCATGAGTTCCACTTGGAAACTGCCTCTGTCTTGCGCCAAAAATCGCCTAGAACCAGATCCAGGGCTATCTTGAAATCGAACCCAATGCGAGGCCCCAAACCGTCGACTTTTCTGTGCCTTAGTTCCTTTCTGTGTTTAGAGCCTCTAAAAGCATCATTGATCCGAAACTCTTGCTTGTTCTTGACCGGCTATGTAGGGCCTTGTTTGTGGTGAATGCGACAACTAAGGATGAGTGTGAGCCTCGATTTTAAACCCTATCCTATGCGGATTAACTTGATTGGGATCTGATCGGGTTTTAGGTCCACTTATAGCCTAAGATTAATAACTATGTCATATAACAATAATTATTAAAACCTAAGCTAGCTCACTGGAACCTATTATGAGTCGCCACCTAATTTTAACCTAGATCAAATTAGGAAAGGAGAGTTCGGGTTCGGGGGCTTGATATTCGACTTAATTAGGGTTCGATTACTTTCATTACTCTTCCTAGGTCGTTTTTCCTCTACTTAGTTTATTTACGGCTTATTACGAGTCGTTTTAACCTAAGTGCGCGAGCTTCTGTTTTTTTTGTGTTTTTAGCATTTTTTGACAGAAAATTAAAGTGGAAATTAAAATTACCTAAACTAGGGTTTCGGAGGCAGAATTAGGTCAAATTTTGTTTCCATCCGTAGCCACGGACCTAATGTCCGAGACCACGGACCCCAGTTAACCTATATATGCAAAAAAGTCAAAATTAAAGGAAAAACAAAAATTTGCAAAGTCCGGGGCCATGGACAGGCTGTCCGTGGGCCCGGACATCATTAGAAAAACCTAAATTTTGAATTTTTTAAAATCCCGCCGCCGTCCGTGGGTGTCCGTGGCCACGGACATCCCGTCCGTGGTCCCGGACCACAGGTCCGAGGTCACGGACCACCCACGGACAGGGGTTTTCCGAAGGTTTTCGAGGGTGTTTTGAGCTCAAATTTTATGGGTGTGTAGCCCGAAAGATTTACAAGGCGTTAGTGATTGAAAGTTCTCAATTTGAATTCGAATTAAGCACGAAACTTGGTAAACAAGTTTATTGGACAGAAACTTAAACAAAGCAATATAGAAGCGTAGAGGGTTAGTTTGAGCCCAAATTTTGAGGCTAGTCAGATAATACCGTAGGGAATTTGGGAAGTGGAGTTTCTACCTGCTTTACCTTCGGATTCACAACGATTCTTCACACCGGGATTTTCGTTGAGTGCTTCGTTGATGGCAGACCCGAAAGGATTTCGAACCGAGCTTCTGGTTGTTGGTTGTTCTTGCTGTTCTTCACGCTTTGGTGGTGTTTTTGTGGGGTTTTGATGATTATTTGGGCTTTGGGGATTGGAAAACGTGTTTAGATGGTGATTTCGGGGGATTTCGGTATGATTTGGGTGGCCGGGTGTTGGAAAACGTGAGAGAGAGAGAAAGGCTGCCTCTTTTGACTCTCTAGGGTTCTTGAGCATAGAGGTTCTGATTTTATCCAAAACCTATCCTTTATATAGACTTCTTAAAGATAAAGAAAATCTAGTAAAAGTAAGATTTTTTTGATATTTCAATTAAGTGACTTCCCAAAGGAATTTTGCTATGAATTTTAACCAGGTGTCAAGGATGGATATTATGAATTTTCTGAGGTGGAACCGAATTTTTAAATGTTGGAATATTTTTAAATTGAATTTCTTTTCAGATTCAGTCAGAAATTGCTGGAAAATTATTGGAAACTCGAAAAATCAAAATTCCAACGCCATTATGCTTAGAATGTCATCCTCTATCATGGGTTAAAATATCAAAGCGTTTCAAAGCTGATTTGGGCATCCTTTGGAGGAGAGAGAAAGCTTATAGGAGGTCTCAGGCCTTTAAAAGATTACTAAAACGCCCCTGAAAATGACGAAGCTGCTCCCATGTCATGGAACGCGCCGATCGAGCCGGAATCCCTCACCATTTGATTAAAATGCCTCTCACAACACCAGCACCCCGTAGACCCTAACCCAGGGGGTCAAAATTTTGGGTATAACACTGAGAAGAAAACCCAGGGAGTAATCCCTCCTGAGGAAGGTAAGAAAAAAAGAAACATTTACCAAGAATCTTGGCAACCAGCCCAGGCTGTTTTACATCTGAAATGAAACACAAGCTTACCTTGGCATTTGATTCTGTCTAGGTGTGAAGTATGCCAAGAAATACCAGGAATTACCCAGGGAAAGCAGTCTCCAAACACCTAAGGTTGTAATCCGAACCCATACTATGCCTGCCCTTGTGTATGATTCTGTCTGAAGTTAGATAAACCTGATAACAGCGTGTTGGGATATGCGGGTGTTGTGTAGTTAATTTACTGGTAAAAATGATGGTTTAAACACATAGGTTAAGAAGGGTTAAACCGCGTTGATAATTACCTAAAACGTTGAGATGGTCCATAGGTAATTAACAAACAATACTAAGACAATCTGGTTGGGAACTGCTTAAATAACAGCAGGAAATTTGAACGTATCTGGTTTAAAACTTTGTTGCTTCCTAGTGTCTATTAGGGACGGATTTACTCTGGGTAATGCTGCTGCATTAAATGACTAATGCCAGCTACTTTAGGGTTGAACAACAAGTTAAAAGGGTCTAGAAATGGGACAAACAGCTAGAGAAAACTGGTGCAGAAGTTAGTCTAAAATCTGCAACTTTTCTTCTCTGTAATGGAATTCAGGAACATGTTAAAGGTTGCATTGGCAAGTTAATAGTTTTGAAACTTGCTAACATGTTAGACTAAGGTAAATAAGTTGGGACCGCTGGAGGAAACTAGTTAACATATTGGGGAGAGGAATAATAGAATTGGAATGCAGAATCGAAGCTAATCCCAGTGCTACAGTTTCGGGTTCAGGGAAATGGAAATTCAGTAGTATTACTAGTGTGGTTCTGGGTTTTTGTTTGGGCTTAAATCCTTGATTAAACATCTTACCTACATGTGTAATCAATAAGGGAGAAGTTAGGAATCAGATCAGTGAAAAAAAAACATAATAGAGGAGATGACACTCGGTGGTGTTGCAGTTTTTTGTAGATTGTATCGGCTCTGTATAACCAGTTTTAAGGGAGTAAAAACATTTTTTTGAGTCGTTTAAAGTTAAAACCCTCCTTATTACACATAGCTAGATGGGTAAAAAAAAATTTTTTTGGGGGGGGGGGGGAATTGGGGACCAATTATTAACCAAAAGAAAGCATGAAGAGGTGCTGGACAAAAATTATTAAGTTCTCAGTTCCTGCAGTGTAACAGCTTCAGTTTAACAGACTTAACAATCTTGTTTTGGGTTTGTTTTTGATTCAACATCTTGATAAAACACCTAATTAAGTAACTAGGCAGTTTGGGAAAATAGAAAGACAAATTCTTGAACATAAAGGAGGACTAGAGAAGAAAAACACCGATTAGTGTTGTAGTCTTCTATAGTTTTTTTGGGTTTCAGCATATGAGAGTTTAAGGGAGTTATCAGTGGGGTTTTTGGAATGATCGTAAGCTTAAAAGCCTTGCTTAAACATGCGACTAAATGGTTAAACATGTTGGGAAAGAAGTAGAAGCCAGCTAATGAACTAAAAGACAGAGTGACGAGGGGATATTCCGGTTTGGGCGTTTTCATTTTTTTTCTGCACCGTGCTGTTCAGTACAACAGATTTACCAGGAGGTGTATAGAGTGGCAACAACTCGATGATGATTCTAACACATTTCTAAAGCACTTAACTGAGCCTTCCACAGGTTGAGGGAATTTACAAACTGTTTTGTGTCTCAAAGGGGTGGATTTAGATGGAGTGGTGCACACCGGTTGTTTCACAGAAACTGTAACATGCCATCTTGGTGTAATCAGTTTCAGGAGTATTAAGGAGAGTTGTATTAGCCTAACAATAAACCTATGATAAGTTTAGTGGAGAGAAATAGTGTCGTGAGTTGTTAAACAAATAAGGAAGTAAAATCGGATGGATAATTAAGTTAGGTACCTCATCACATGAGCGCCAAGGGAAGGGGGTAACAGTCTGGAAAGTGGGTCCGCATGTGGAACTTTATTTCAGGATAATCTAACACATTCAGGTGCTTAAGAATACTCTAACATTGGTTAATGATAAGTCCTAGCTAATGTGTGAACCGACAATATAAAAGTCTTAGGATTAAGTAGTATCCCCTAGTCACTTGGTACCAGTTCGGTTGTAAATGGTACAAAAAAAGATAGTGAATTAAGACGTTAACCGAAATAGGAAGGGGGAATAAATGAATGGTATAAGTTAGTATATGAATTGGAATAAATGAGGACTTAAGAATTTACCAGAGTTTAAACGTTAGTCCCTAAGCCTTAGGGGTGAGATTAATAATATGGGGGGGGGGGGGTCTAGGATTATAATAAGGTAAACTTGAGAAGATCTAGGACGAAAATGAAGGGGTTAGAGAATTGAAGGGCCGAATGTGCACTAAAAAGGGAATGGATTGGAACTAAGACTAATTAAGGAAATCAAACCGAAATTTAAACAAGGTGGAACACAGAGAAGGCGTTTCAGCTTCTATAACAAGTGCTCTCGGTATAAACAATTACAGAGGTGGTAAAGAAGATGTAGTCTAAACAAGTTAAGAGAAGCAGTGAAGAGAAGTGTAATACACCAGTTGGTGTGAGTTGAAGCCGATACTAATGAGGGTTGAGGGTTCAGGTTATGGTTCTGCAAATATTGGATGAATGTGTCGGGGAGATAATGCTAAGGCACTATGGAAGGATGTCACAAGAGTTTTAACTAATCAGTTAAGTCAAAACCAGTTAATAGCTAAGTACTTGGGTGTTGAAAACTTCATGAAATGTGATTAGGAATAATCTTAGAGAATACGGGAGGATCATATTGGGACAAGTCCGAGTTACCTTAAATGTTACTGGTTGGCTAAAACAATGGATCCAAACCAAACGGATAAAGTAGGTCAAACGTTGGTAACTATAATACCTAAGACTAGGCTAAACTTTATGAATAGAACTACGAACGATAACGCATGATCGAACGATCTAACCCATTCGAATAATCATTACAGGAGTGAGTCCCACGAGCAGCGGGGAACCCTTTGTGCAAGTATCTGTGACAACTAATATAAGGTATGGACTTGTGTGGTTCGTATGTTACCATGTTACACGGCTTGTTTGCTGTGTGCTCTGTGTGAAAAAGACCATAAGATTAAAGCATGAAATTGGATTGTTTGCTTATCGTGTTATATGATTGCTACATCATTGTTGTATACTAGTGGCGCACACACAGTAGTTTAGTCCCTTCTCGTTTATGGAATTCGAGATGAAACACTGTGAACTATGAAAACAAAGAAAAATCCTATAAAGGGGAACTCCTCTCTAACCATGGAGGACGTACCATGACACCCACTATGGTGACTGTTCATGAATTATAATGAAGAGCAAATCTCAATTGGTGGAACATGAGGATAACCCAGGAAGACAACATCTTGGGCCGCACGTATGGAATACTCAGGAGTTGGTATCTGCATCAGATCCTTTGCCCTTCTATGTGGAGCACATCCTGGAGTCTAGAGGTGACTCCGCTTTCTCGACCCTGAGTGTTAGGAATGGGGGAGTGACAAATTGGTGGAGCTTATCCTGGAGTCTAGAGGCGACTCCGCTTTCTCGGTGCATGACGTCGGGAATAGGGGACTAGCTATGGAGGAGACGTCCTCCAACGTGCGGTAACAAAAGAACTCACAATTAATCTATAAAGAAGCAAAGAAAGATGGGCACCTATACTATATGGTCACGGGAACTAACCTACATCCCCAGACCTGGTGCAAGAAAAGAGAAAGAGAAGTACACATGGTGGAAACAAAGGAAAAAGAAATGAAAACACTCAACATTGAATGATCCCACTGTGAGGGTCATCATTATTCAAATTCCCTTGTAAACTTTATTTGTGGTTACTTGCTTGAGGTGCTTGATGATATCTCTATGCTCGACATGTTGGGTGTTGCTATGTTGATGTTGTATATTGTGTGTTAATGTTTTACTATAGCATGCAATTTGGACTTAATCATATTCGACCAAGTAGTCGTGTGGCCCGGCAACATACGGGCTACACACGTTCATACTCAACGTTTGCTGAGTCCTTTACACCCAATTTTTTTCAGGTATTGTGCCGGACGATAACGGAGCGTAGGCGGGATGGCTACCATGGGGGTAGTCCATCAGGGCATAACTTTTGAATTGTGTAGTATGTTTAGTGTATGGGTTGTTACTAAACCCGAGATTTAGTCCTCAGATTATGATTTGGTATTTTTATTGTAGACACTCGGTATTTGGAATTGTATCTTACATTGTATATGAACTTTGGTGAGGGCTGTTTCCAGTCATGCAGACCATAACTTAGTGTTGGTAGTTTGGTTGTGTCAACCGCGTGGGTGGTTGGCATCTGTAGCACCCGGATAATGTTGAGAATCCGCTGCGTAGTTAACCGTGATGTTGTTTAGGCGCGACGTTTGTATTGCTGGATGTTTATTCGGGGGTGTTACTGGATTTCTCCCATTTAATCCTAAAGAATACTATTAAATATTGGATATATAGTATTATGAATTTAATAATAAGATCTATAAGTCAATAAATCTTGGAAAAGTTTCTAAACACTCCAAGTATATTATTAAGATTTTAGAAAGAGTTGGAACATTGTTTTGAAACATAAAAGTCAATATAAAATTCTAGAAACCCTAAAGCTTCTCAAGCCTTGCTAGGGTTGACTTTTTGAGAATGGTCAAACCAGCCCATGAAACCTATACCAATAAATAGGTTATGGAAAACCATGAAGATCGATAAAAAGAACATAAAAAACGGATCATCCTAGCCAAAGTTATGATAGAATGAAGTTTAGAGCCAAAATTTTGAAAAGATGCTGATGTGCCAAGTCTGCTGACTCACCCGCGCGCCTCGGGAAACGCGCCCAGCACTTAGTCAATTTTATCCCTTTGTTTTCCGGTAACCGATTTCAGATTTTGCCCTAACTTGTGACCTCCATAACTTTCTCATCTTTTGGAATTTTTGAGTGTCGACTTCTTGCTGTCTTCTCCTACACTTCATCTTTACAACCATAACTCACACTAAACCTAGATCACCCTGCAAAACCGAAAGCACAGATTCCAGTTTCCTTCGATTTCAGGTAAGATTTGTCTTGCCATAACTTCCTCATCTTTCAACCAAAATTTGATTTCTTTAGCTCGTTGTGTAGAGCATTAATCCCTCTATAACTTTCGTGTTGATGACCAAGGCTGATTCATAACCGATTGGGAGAGCGAGACGTCTAAAGATCTCAATTCACCATTGCATTAAATCATACAGAAACATAAGGTATAAACTCGTAACTTTCGGCTCCGATTTCTTTCTGTGTAGTGCAAGTTAGAGTGAGTTCTTGCTATCATTGTGTAGAGCTAAGTTTCCTCTTTAGATTATGCCTAAGAACAAGTTCTAACTCGATCTGTACTGAAACTTATAGCGTTGTGAAGTTGGCTACTCAATCGGTTCGTAAAGGGGGAATTTTTCCAGAAACCGAAATCGAATTCATTCGTTTCTTGCAATTCCGGTAAGTTTTCTTCAAATTCCTTCGACCTTGCTAATCGGCTTTACATTATCGGTCAAAACCATGTTCCAATTGCATCAATTAAGCGTTAGATTGAGTGAATTTGTGAGATTTGCATTCGGAAAACCGAAACAAACCCTAACTTCGAACTAGAATCGTATTTGATGTACACTGCATTATAGCTAGCGAAATTCGTATCAATGGAACCGGAATTAAATTTTGAATCTAATGGAACAAGAATCACTAAGTTTCGTTCTGTGGATTAGGATAAATTGTCGAATTCGTACTCGAGTTCTGTTCCTCTTTCGTTGATGAACTCGGGGATCTCGGGCCGTCCGATCGTAGTTAAAAGAAACGGACGACCAAGATTAAAACGTATAAGATTTAAGTATATTAAGTTTTTTATAAATTCCAGTAATTAACCCTAACTTGTTGAATTAGTTTAAATACCTTCCCGAATGTATTTTGACTTGAAATTTTAACCATAGATTCCTTATAAAATCTAGTTTATTTTGATGTAAATTAATATGGTTTTGGAGTTTTTAAACGTAAGTTATGATTTTTGCAAGTTACGGGTATTATGGAATTATTTGGTTAATTAAAAAGATATTTTTATGAAATAAAAATTTTATAATATGTATAAAATGTTATAGTTACTGTATATTAAATTTGGGAATTTTTGGACAATGGTAAATGGGTTTAAAAATTGTGTTTAGAGTTTTTCATAAGAATAACTTATAATATTGGTTTTTAATGTAACAAAAATTAAGTATGGTTTGTTAATAAACTTTTAAGCTGGAAAAAAATAAGGAAAACTAAATTAACATTTTATAACAGTATGTTTATAAATGTTTTGGGTATTAGCTAGCTTTTAAGAGAAGTGAAATTATTTACATATATGTATATATACTTATATGGTAGAATTAAAATAGAAACTTATGTTAAATCAAGGAATTTAATTATTCTACATCTTATTTATTATATATGGGAGTTAATATTCTTATCAAAACTAAGGAAAATATATTATTTACACATATATAAAAAGGGAATAAGTAGTAACTTAGGGTAAAACAGGGAGCTAATAAATCAACACTTATATTAACTAAATATTATAGGAAGTATCCTAAGATATAGTAAAAGAAATACTTAATGAAACATACATGGAATGCAGATAAATGTTGAAGTAATAAGATAATTTAAATACAATAAGCTACATAGGGGATGTCTTAATTAAATTCTAATACAGGTATACGTATATATATATTAAATAAATAAAGGAAACACTTTATTTTAAACCGTATATCGGTTGTGGTTATGCCTAAAAGTTATTAAACATAATTAAATACAATAAAATTTCTTAAAATATGGTAAATCTTAATACATAAAGTATTATATATGTATATAAATACATTAAAATATGAGGGAAATAACATTCCTTGTGATAGTTATAATAAGAGAATATATATATATTAAACCTTAGGTTTTTTAATCGGTGTGTAATTAAATAGTCATTAATAACTTAAGGGTTTAATTACACAACATAAACGTAACACGGTCTTGGGTTAACTTACTAAGCCCAAGTCTATGAACTCCAAAAGCCCACTTAAACAATTCAAAGAGAGGTTGGGCCACTCTCAGGGTTAATCCTAAATCGTTCCAGTTTAAACGAAATGGGCCTAACAAAGATTTAATTAACAAAAACAAGCCCAAACCTTTGTGAGAGAATAATGCTAAACCTGGAACTATAAATTGTAAGAATGGAAGGTTGTTTAGTTTATAAGTCCCTTAACTAATCGACACTTGGAACACATTATAGGTTACTATTGGGGAACACTCGTTCAATTAATTATTGTTCTTCACATACCAGGTACGATTTCTCGTACTCTTATGCTTTGCTAACAAGACTTATGGGATGTTTGTGACAAATGCTAATTGAGCTTAAAGGAAATGGTTGTGTGACTAACTCAGCTTGTGTGACTAACTGAGCCTTGAATGTGAAACTTACATGGGTATTGGTTCCTTCTATTTGGTTTTCCGTTAGACATTAGCTGCTTAGGGTTTACGCTTCTGCACTCTGTAGGACTGAGTGTTTTGGTATTGCTCTGGGTAGTTAGTGATCTAGTGGGAATGTGGAGAAGGTCAATTTTGGTAAATTCTTCTTTTGACTCTGGATATCGTTTCATCCATGAGCTGGGTCTTGTTTTCGACGTGCGGCGTCTTCAATGGTAACAGTGAGGGGCTGTATATCCCCTGTCCCAAAAGGGACGTAGTAGACAGTGAGGGGCTGTATATCCCCTGTCCTAAAAGGACGTACTTGGCGGTGGGGGCCATCTCTCCCAGTTGATTTGTTTCCACTCTTGAGTTATGGGTTCTTGGATCTCTTCTTTCATTCCTAGTCCTTGTGACTACTTGGGTTTTCTACTCCTAACTGGAATTGGTTTAACTTGAGCATTGGATGTTCACTAACTCATGGTGTGGTTTTTGGATTGACTAACTTTACCTTTCTATTATTTATCTTTATCCTTAACTTGTTATCTTGATTTGGTGATTTGTGAAATGCCTTGTTCCTCTGTGTGGTTTAAGTGATTGTATTCAAGCTATTATTTATTTAAGAGTTGTATTATAAGTTTGTTTTTGGAGGATCGTACCAGTTCCATTCCAGGGAACTGACCCACCCCTCTCGGGGTGGGCTGCTTGGTTTTATCTTGCAGGTACGAGTTATTTTACAGGTGGCCACGAAGAGAACGAGTGATTGGGATGAGATTAGGTCTTGTGGAGAGTTTATGTGTTTTATTACTGTTTTTTTTGTTAAGTTTTCTCGAGGTTTAAGCCGTGACAATTGTAATCTTTAAGTTGTAATTGGTGAGGTTTGGTGCCGGGTGTTTGGAACCCGATGGTCTGTACGCCTTTAGTATTTTATTTCCGCTATAAATATGTTAAATAGGGGCGTTACAGAAATTGGTATCAGAGCGTAGTTACGCTCTGAACCCGAGAAAACAAGCCGAGTGAAATACTTAGATTATAGGTGCACTTAAAACTGGGGAACTGGGGTAGAATTGGGAAGTGAGAATTCCAGAAAGGCGCGTGACCCTTACCCCATACTTACTTTACTACTTGTTTTACTTCACGTACCTACGAACCGTCCTTAGGACGTTATAAATATTTCATATATTACTACATAGATATTTAGACTCAACAATACGCCTTCTGAGTAACAAAACCGTCATACCAGCTAGATGTCTCGAAGAGGAGGAAGAGGAGCTGGTCCCTCAGGAGGCTATGGACCCGACGCTGTCACCCCAGAGGTCATAGCGCAGATTGTGACGGCTGCATTAGCTCAGCAGCAGGCTCAGATCCCACAGCCACCACCGCCACCACCTAATGGTCCCCGGGAGTTCAACTGGCTGAAGGCAGTCAACGACCTTCGTCCCCCAGTCTACGAAGGCCAGCCAGAACCGAATACCTTAGAGAGATACATCGACGAGATGCAGAAGGCCTTCACCTCTCTGCACGTTCCAGCGGGTCGCCAGGTGGACATAGCGGCCTACTTTCTCCAGGGACCCGCACATCGATGGTGGCAGACCGCCAGAGCTGAGCTGACTGCCCAGACAGACTTCGACTTCCCAGCCTTCTTGGCGGCCCTAAGAGCCAAGTTCTATCCATCCTACGTGCAGAAGAGGATGAGGAGCGAGTTCGAGCAGCTGAAGCAAGGAACTTCCTCTGTTGCGGAGTACTATAATAAATTTGTGGAGCTGCTCGCTGTTATTGGAGAGGGAGCTTACGCTCCGAGGTATCTGGTGGATAAATTCCACACCGGCTTGAACTTCAGGATCATGACTATGATCGGTTCCACCAGAGGGATGACCCTACAGGTATGGAATGTGATTTAGAATTTCTGGTACGCAAAGGTTTCCCTACTAACATATATTGTCACCACAGGAGCTAGCGGATGACGCGAATGACTGCGAGACCACCATTGCCTACCAGGACTCTGTGCTAGGCAAGAGGAAGGGGGATGGAGAAAAAGGAAATGGAGGGAACTTTTCCCAGAACTACGAGAGGAAGGGAAAGTTCTACAAGGGGAGGAACGAGAAGGCCATGGTCCCCTCATATACTAATGCTGAGCCACTCCGCTCCCAGCCATTTAAGGGTGAGATAAATTAGAATCTCCAATGTGGTTACATTTTTTATCACAATTACTAACCTTGAAACTGAAACAGGGAACCAACCTGCGAGAAAGTACTTCTGCAAGTGGTGCAAGAAGGACCACCCGGGCAAGGATTGTAAGGGAAACCTGGTGGATTGCAACCACTGCGGTAAGAAGGGGCACAGATCGTTCGAATGCTTCCTGAACCCGGATTCCAGGAACTACAAGCCACGCACCGGGAACACTGCTAGAGCCCCAGCTGCTACTACTACTGGAGGAGGTCGAGGTGGCACAGGAGGTGCTGGACCATCTACCAGCCGCCCTGCCCAGAGCCATCCACAGAGGCCGGGACAGAACTACCCCCAGAGGCCGGGCAAGGCACCGGTCCTTAACATGGTGGACCGCGTCGAGGCAGCAAGTGATGACCCGAGTTCACCTGGTGAGGACTACTTCCCTCATGAAGAGGCTTAGACCCTTACCTTCTTTACATTCCGTTGGCTAGTTTTTTTTCTTTGTCAATGTAAAAGGGATGAACTATAAACCCTTCATTTTGTTCGTTTCGAACCTTTCATTTCCAGTTGTGAACCTTGACTTATTTATTTAATGGCAATTGTTGTTCAGCTTTCGATATTTGCTTTCCTATTTTGCCATATTCCACACCCAACATCCCTTTTGAAGCCAAACCACACCCACCAGAGAAGTGTGAGGTCTTGAGACCCGGGATCTTACTACGAGAGTACCTGACCCCAGCAGTCCAGTATGCATTGATCCTCAAGATCAGGGAGTTAGGTGTGAAGGAAGGAAATTTTTACACCCCTACCTTCAAGAATGGTTCAACCATGAAGGTGAAGATCATGTGCCTAGGTAAGAAGTGGAACCACACCACCAAGAGCTATGAAGAGGTGGAGGTGCCACCAATCCCGGAGGAACTGCAGACCATCATTAGAGCTGCAGTTAAGGCAGCACAAGAATTGGAGGATGAGCCCGTCCCAGACCTAACCTCCGACGTGTGCATCATCAACTTCTATGGAAAGGAGGGTAAGCTAGGGATGCACCAAGACAAGGACGAATCGCCAGAGTCCGTCACCAGAGGAGTTCCAGTGGTGTCCATATCGCTTTGAGACGACGCGGAGTTCCTATTTGGTGATCAAAGGAGGATGGACCTTGCTACCAAGATCCTCCTGAAGTCGGGTGATGTACTGATTTTTGGTGGGGGCTAGACTCATCTACCATGGGGTGAAGAGAATCAAGCCCAACACAGCCCCCACACCCATCATTAACCAGACCCATATGAAACCGGGCCGTCTAAACCTAACCTTTAGACAGACCTAGCCTTGTACTTTACAGTTTCAGCATTGTAAATTTTAAGTTGCTCATGAAGCTTTCAATAAGAATGGAAATTCTAAGAATTTTATTGCTTCATTGTAGGGGTTGGAAACTCAGGGATCAGGTTGAATGTGTTGAACCAGGCTCAAGCAAAGAGCAATGGAATGGTCATCACAGGTATAAACATTAACCCTGAGTAATTACCATGGAACGTTTACCCAGAATCTTAAAAATCTATCCTATAATTTCAGGCACGTTCCTAGTTAATGGAGTGGAGGCCACAGTCCTGTTTGATTCTGGTGCCTCCCACTCTTTCATATCACAAGCGTTTCATGCTAAGATCATGCTTCCATAGAGGATATCCATGACTGCTCAGTCTTGCTGCCTTCCAGAGAGCTGATCAAGTGTAGTAAGCAGTGCAAGAATTTGAGCATACACATCAAGGGAGCAGACTTCCTTCTGGATGCCATAGTTTTCCCTGGCATGGGGTTCGACATAATTGTGGGCATGGACACGCTACAGCGGTACCGAGGCAGACTACACTGTGCAGAGCATCGTCTCCTCCTGAAGTCAGCTACAGGGATCACAGTGTCATACCGAATGCAACCTAAACAGCCGACTGTGAAGGTTGTATCGGCTTTATCCCTGATGAAGGAGGTGTCCAAGGGCGCTACCGCCTACTACTGTTATGCCCAGGATCTGAGGACGGACCCGAAGTTCCAGAGCGATGTTCCCATAGTGTCGGAGTACCCCGACGTTTTTCCAGAGGAGCTACCTGGACTACCACCACTGAGAGAGGTTGAATTCAATATCGACCTCATACCTGGCACGGGACCGATTGCTAAGGCTCCCTACCGGATGGGCCCTGCAGAGATGGTTGAGTTGAAGAAGCAGCTGCAGGAGCTACTAGATAAGGGTTTCATCAGACCCAGTGTCTCACCTTGGGGTGCCCCAGTGCTTTTCGTCAAGAAGAAGGACGGAAGCATGAGACTCTGCATCGACTACAGAGAGCTGAACAATGTCACGATCAAGAACAAGTACCCACTGCCCAGGATCGATGACTTGTTCGACCAGCTGAGGGGAGCTAAGGTGTTCTCCAAGATTGATCTGCGTTCCGGATATCATCAGATAGCTGTAGCTGAGTCCGATATAGAGAAGACAGCCTTCCGGACCAGATACGGCCACTACGAGTTCACAGTGATGCCGTTTGGACTGACCAATGCACCCGCGAGATTCATGGATCTGATGCAGAGAGTCTTCCAAGCCCAGTTGGATAAGTCAGTAGTCGTGTTCATAGACGACATCTTGGTATTCTCCAAGAGTCGGGAGGAACACGAGCAGCATTTGAAGACAGCCTTGGAGACTCTGAGAGAGAAGAAACTATATGCCAAGTTCAGCAAGTGTGAATTCTGGCTGGACAAGGTGTCATTTCTTGGACATGTGATCTCAGCTGAGGGAGTTTCAGTAGACCCAGCTAAGATTGAGGCAGTGAAGAGCTGGCATAGACCTCGCACTGTGACAGAGGTTAGGAGTTTCCTTGGGTTGGCTGGCTACTATAGACGCTTTGTGAAGGACTTCTCCAGGCTAGCCAAGCCCTTGACCTCTGATGAAGAAGGACAGCCCGTTTGTATGGACAGAGGCTTGTGAGGTCTCCTTTCAGGCGCTGAAGGACGCCTTGACCACAGCTCCAGTATTAGTGATCCCTGAGGGGAACGAGGGATACGAGGTGTATTGTGATGCTTCAGGCAGAGGGATTGGTGGGGTACTGATGCAGAATGGCAGAGTGGTAGCGTACGCTTCTCGACAGCTGAAGAAGCACGAAGAAAATTACCCCACACGACCTTGAGCTCCTCACCATAGTCTTCGCCTTGAAGATCTGGTGACATTACTTGTATGGAGCCACAGTCCGGATTATGACAGACCATAAGAGTCTGAAGTACATCTGGACCCAGAAGGAGCTGAACCTGAGACAGCGACGATGGGTCGAGCTACTGGCTGATTATGACATCAACCTTCAGTACACTGAAGGTAAAGGGAATGTCGTGGCAGACGCTCTGAGCAGGAGAGCATACTCACTCCTAGCCTTGATAGAGACGACCACGATAGCTGAGGAGATATACGCAGCCCAGGACAGTGATGTATACCTACAGGGCGTCAGGCAGAAGCTAGCAGACGGTTTGACTGATGGTCTGAAGTATGAGTACGAGCTAGACAGCGAGGGACACCTTCGAGTCAGAGGCAGACTCTGCGTTCCTCAGGATGCGACAGAACTTCAGACCAGGATTCTCTCTGAGGCTCATTCCTCTACATTATCAGTACACCCTGGAGCCACCAAGATGTACAAGGATTTGAAGCAGTTATTCTGGTGGAGCGGGATGAAGAGGGATGTAGCAGATTTCGTCTCCCGATGCCTCACCTGTCAGAAGGTGAAGTTTGAGCATCGTCGACCAGGAGGCCAGATTCAGTCATTACCAGTACCGTGCTGGAAGTTTGACGACATCAGCATGGACTTTGTGGTCGGTCTCCCTCCCTAGAGGTGGTCTGAATTCTATTTGGGTGATAGTCGATAGGTTGACCAAGACAGCCAGGTTTATACCTATCAAGGACACATGGAAGGTGCCCAAGCTGGCTGAGGTGTTCACCACAGAGCACATCCGGTACCATGGGGTACCGAAGACGATCGTCTCCGATCGTGACACACGTTTCCTCAACAGATTTTGGTGTCAGGTGCAGGAGGTGTTTGGTACTCAGCTACGCCTTAGCACAGCCTTTCACCCTCAGACTGATGGGCAGACCGAGAGGACGATTCAGACGCTGGGATATGCTACGAGCAGTTGCTCTAGACTATCAGGGGAGTTGGGTAGAGCGTCTACACCTGGTGGAGTTCTCCTACAATAACTCCTACCACTCATCTATCGGCATGGCACCATTCCAGGCTCTGTATGGCAGGCCGTGCCGGACTCCCTTATCATGGAGTGACCCTACCGAGGCAGTCCTGATTGGGCCCGAGTATGTTCAGACACTGCAGGATGACGTCAGAGTTATTCAGCAGCACATGAGGGCAGCGCAGTCTAGACAGAAATCCTATGGGGATCAGCGCACCAGAGAGCTCGAGTTTCAGTTGGGAGACATGGTTTTCTTACGGGTGTCTCCGATGAGAGGGATATTCAGATTTGGGATGAGGGGGAAACTAAGCCCTAAGTATGTCGGTCCGTACAGGATTACGGAGCGAGTGGGCCCAGCTGCTTACAGACTAGAGCTACCAGCGGAGTTGGGGAAGGTACACGACGTGTTTCATGTATCTCAGTTGAAGAAGTATATGCCTGACCCTTCTCACGTACTGCAGCCAGAGAGATTGGAGATTGAGCCTACACTGAGGTATGAGGAGACTCCTATTCGGATCTTGGACACGAAGGTCCGAGAAACGAGAGGCAGATCAGTCAAACTGGTGAAAGTTCTTTGGGAGCATCATGGGGTTGAGGAAGCTACTTGGGAGACTGAGGACTCCATGAGAGTGAAGTACCCACATCTATTCACATGATGTTTTCCTATCCTGCTGTGATTCACATTAGTAGGTACGAGGGCGTACCTTAGCTCTTTTAAGGGGGATATACTGG